>JACXGJ010000297.1:0-142480 GCA_016801105.1 Esox niger
TGTTGAAAACTAACAGAAAGTGATACTAATGGAGAAAATACTGAAGATCGACAAATAGTAATGTACACAATGAATAAGAAATAACAAATGATGGCAACACTTGATTGTATACAGGAAATATGAGTACAGAGTCAAAATAGAGGAGTGTGAAGTGGGTGAGGTTTCTGTACAATCAGGTGGTGGTGGGTGATTAAGCATCAAGATAAATAATACAAAGAGCATGTAGTGTAGCATTCTTACTAATGTAAATGTGTTCTTACAGTGTCAGAGGGCTAAATGCTTTGTCAAAGACTTCCTGTCTATCATTCAGTAGTCAAGTTTGACCTTGTGAGGACATTTTGTCGATCCCCATGAGGAATTTGGCCATTTGAGGATTAGGGGTTAGGTGTTAGGAGACTTAGTTTAGGACATCCATTTTGGGGGGTTAGGAGTTACAGTATGGTTGACTTAGGGGTTTGTGGTCTTGTTAAGAGGTAGGGTTAGGTTAGGGGTAAGAGGACAGTAAAAACAGGGTTTAGAATGGGAATAGAACTTCTGGTTCCCTGTTCTTGCACCAGTTGCCATGCCTACGATGTGGCAGTTTGGAGAACAGTGTGGTTGGTGCGTCTGACTTGCTACTAAAAGGTTACTCGATCAATTTTCCAAACCTTGTAAGATGGTGCATGTAGCTGCTACAGGCAGCATTTGACAGGAGTTTTGCAGACAAAATGTGCAAAAGCATCTATTAGAGACAGGTGTAGAAATCTTGGATGACAGGGAGCTTGGCCAATGTGATGAACTCTGCCATTTGCATCACGCTCTGAAGCACTTGCCAGGTGTCGCACAGACAAAATGAAAAAGTCATTGTTTATCAGTGTAGCCTACGACATCCACTATCGGAATCTTTTGTAGTATTCTGCCTCCCGCATTCATTGCATCGGGTGGTTGCTTTTTGCTTTTGCACTGAGGCACTGCTTTGGGTTGACATAACTCTGCCAAAATACTGGGAGTACTTTTCCAGATTTTCATTCAAAATTCATAGAAAGGATTTCAGGATTCAAGTGACATGGTGAATATATTAATTTGCATAAAAGCTGTTTATAATATGGGCTGTACACTTTCCATCCGTGAAAGTGTCAGTAAAAGGGTTAAGAGGGTGGAGTTAAGTGGCGTGTTAAGGGCCGGCCGTTCAAACGAGGCCTCTAGAGGTTTTGTAGTGGTTAAGTAAAAGGACACTTATGTCCCTGGTCTCAATGTAAATGTTACCGCAACAGCCAGTGTAAAAAGCATTAAGCTGTTTAGCCCTGATATAGAATCTGAGCTTTAAGTGGCATAATCTTGTTTAGGAAATAACTGCTTAAGCATAAAATCGAAACTAGCAAAGGTCACAGTGGGCCTGGACTGGGTTTGGATATCATCCTATGCCATCTGTAGAGATAGCTCAGCCATAAACAAAGAGGGCAGGAAGCGGATATCATCCTGTACCATCTGTAGAGCTAGCTCGGTCATGAACAGTGAGGCTGGGTGGGAGAAGTCATAGTTGTTGCAGGGTATACAGACACTGGAATCGCAGTTAAAATTTGCTTTGAAATAAAGTATTTAGCACTTCACGTGCCAGAGGTCAAATACCAAAGAGGGTTGGATGGCAGTGGCGTATTTACTGGGAGCAGCTGGGTAATCACATTAGCTAGGCCTAGTTACTGAACAGGAAGCATCATCAACACAAAAGGTAATCTTTAAGCAAATACATTTAAGAATGGTGATGCAGAATAGGTATCAAGCAGGGCACTTCAAAGTCAGTATCCTAACAAAAGTTGAAATAATAAGGTAGATTATGTATTGTACTGTGTGTATTAAAGGAGCTCTGTCACAATGACAACAAAAAAAGTTCTAAAGTGTACATGTGAAGGACGATTTTCTCTACACTGCGTAAAGTCTGGGCAGAAGCCACAAGTTGCTGTGAATGAGTATTTGATCATGATGGCGTCCTCAAATATTTGACTGAGCCACTCCTGTAGAGGTTACAGATGCACTAAAGCAGCAGTGTGTGGGAATGAACACACCAACCAATAACACAGCAGTGTGTGCGTGCATACACCAACCAATAACATTGGTTTTGAGTGAAACCCCGAATCACATAATAAATATTATTCAGAGGATTCCGAGTTTTAGTCTCAGTTGAGCTTTAGAAACTTGTAAGGTAAAATAGATATTAAGAGGAAGAAATAGGTTAGGTCCCCTGATGCTTCTCATGAAAAATTCATATATGCTAATAGCGAGGGCTTTGATCCGTTTTTATTCATAGAATAAAAACATTTTAGATAAAATCAGAAGCAAATGTGTTGTATCCTATACGTTATCATATGTATTGAAAACGGATTTGAAATCTAAGAAAGATTTCATGAAAAATTGAAATACAACAAATATATTTCGGGAAATCGGGATTTGGGGGAATTTGTTAGGAGATCAAGGGAAAATAAATGGAACCCCCCTCACTTCCCAGCTGGCACTGATGACAGGTTTTCACTCTGTTGCTCGAGAGAAAACATTCCATTTACTCTAATGTTGAGCGTGCAGAGGATCAATCAGGACACTGTTGTCAGGGCTACATCCCCTGGAGCTGTAGGCTTCTCCAATATTCAACCCCCACCGTTAACTCAATAAACAGCCAGTTCAGCACAATACAACAAATAAGGACTGCCATGTAAGCGCATGCATAAAACTGAGGAAAAGTTTGGTTTGTTCTGGAATACAGTGAAAACTCACAGTAACATGGAGAAAGGAACGATGACCCATCAGGCCATGTGAAGGTCATCTTGGAAACAGGTTTAAAAGCCTCTCGGCTGGCTTCTGCCAAACAAAGTACCCCAGCATATCATTGACGCCCAACGTCACCCACACTGACCAGGAAATATGTAATGATTTTGCCCTGCAACGGCTGTTCCGTTGATCACATTCATTTCCTCAGCATTTCACTTCAAGGCAGATCTGATGGGGTTGTCATTAAAGACAAAAGAGACAAGTAGCTGGTATTACATCGCATCCTCAGAAAATGCCTTGGGTCTCAACAACAGCACCTGTTCTGTTGGCTCTGAATCTCCATTTCCCCCCCATCTAACAGTATACAAGGTCCCACAACACCTGGGAAATATGTGGAGGTTGTTATAGCGACAAAGGGCCTTGATGCCAATAACTTCTACAGCAGATTTTAAATGTCAATGCCTTATACTTTAATATTCTTCCAAACACTCTAAAGGTTTGGGAAACCAATTTAAGGGCTTACGTCAGGAGTCTGTCTGTCTCTGTGAATATAAAATATATAAAAAGGTCTCCATAAACCTCAAACAGTCTGTAGTTTTATTGTCACAAACTCCTTCTGCTGCTGAAAATATGTCCATGTTTTGCACAAAGCACAGCCCCGACCAGTTGCCACCATCAAGGCAAACCATGCCACGTTGTGACATGGGAACCCCAATAAAAAATGTTAAGAGCCAGAGGCATTAGCATTTTGGAAGAGGCTGAATGGGGCCATTTGTTCCTCTTCCTGCACCTCCCTGAAAGACTATTAAAGGGCGGTTTAGAGATCGCACTGTTTTGCTCATATTAAAGTTGGGATTGCAAGGGGAGAAAGTTTGACAGAGTTTCCCTCTCAGTTTTTTTTCATTTACTAAGTTAGAAAGTTCTTCTTTCAACGGTCAGTGAAGTTCCCTTGGTGATCTTTTGAGGTCCTTAAGAAATGGAAAGCTTTGTCTTTAAATGATGTGGAACAATAATTGTTTTCCTGAGGTTAACAAACCAAGGAAATCATGAATGAAGCATCTGTCATTCTTTGTTTTCTTCAAGGATATGTTTCTCAATAATGTGCGATGCATCTTTCCTAAATCCAAACAAGGTATGTTCAAATAGTGTCAAATATTTTACTACCACATTACCAAAAAAGTTGGAATGCTGTGTAGAATGTAATTAAAAACAGAATGCAATGATGTGCAAATAATAAAAATCCTATACTCAATAGAAAATTGGATGTTGAATCTGGGACATATAATTTTTTCTTGAAAAATATTTGCCCACTTTAAATTTGATGTGAGCAAAGCAACACATTTTTTTAAAAGTAGGGACAGAGGCAACAAAATAATGGAAAAGTTGTGTAATGTAAAAGAAAACGTGGTGGAATACCACACAACTAATTAGGTCAATTGGCAAAAGGTCAATAACAAGATTGGGTATAAAAAGAGCATTCCAGAGAGGATGGGCCTGTCAGAAGGGAGAATGGGGAGGGGTTCACCACTCTGTAAAAGACTGCATGGGCAAATAGTGGAACAATTTAAGAACAATTAAAAATAATGTTTGTAAAAGTAAAAGTGCAAAGTATTTGGGGATCTCATCATCTGCAGTACATAATATCATTAAAAGATTCAGAGAATCTGGAGAAATCTCTGTATTAAAGGGACAAGGTCAAACACCAATATTGGATTGCCGTGATTTTCAGACCCTCACTGCATTAAAAACAGACAGGATTCAGTAGTGGAAATCACTACATGGGCTCAGGAACACTTCTAAAAACTAGTGTCTTTGAAGACAGTACATCACTGCATCCACAAATGCAAGTTAAATCTCTACCATGAAAAGAAGTGCCATATTTAAACCAGAACCGCCGTTGCCTTCTCTCGGTCCGAGTTCATTAAAGATGAACTGAGGCGATGTGGAAAATTTGAAATTATTTTGGAGAATCATGGATGCCATGTCCTCTGGGCTAATGAGGCGAGGGACCATCTGGCTTCTTTTCAGCGCACAGTTCAAAAGCCAGCAAGTGGGATGGTATGGGGGTGCATTAGTGCACATGGCATGGGTGACTTGCACATCTGTGAAGTCATCATAAATGCTGAACTATATTTACAGGTTTTGGAGCAACATATGCTGCCATCAAGACAACATATTTATTATTTCAGCAACACAATTCCAAACCACATTTGGCACGAATCGCAACAGCATGGGTCCATATTAAAAAGTCTGGGTGCAACACTTGCCTGCCTGCAGTCCAGACCTGTCACGCATTGAAAACATTTGTTGCATTATGAATAAAAAAATGACAAAGGAGATGCCGAAATGTAGAACAGCAAAAATCCTATCCTATCAAGCAAGAATAGGAATACATTTAACTTTCAAAACTACAGAAATTGATACCCGTCAATTCCCAAACACTTACAGGGTATTGTTAAGAGATTATGCAACACAGTGGAAAAAATGCCTCTGCCCCAACTTTTCTGAAACATGTTGCTGGCATCAAACATTTGATATGTACTTTTTTCAGTAAAATATAGGGATGAATGATTTGAACATCATTGCCTTCTGTTTTAATTAGCATTTTATGCAGCGTCCCAACCTTTTAGGAAATAGGGTTGTACCATTATAGTGATACCATAATGACCTTCACCTGGTGCATGTATGGTCATGTGGAGAGTAGGAAGTTGAGAGCAAACTTTTAGATAAATCAATGAAGATGTAATAAGCTTCAAACTTGACATTTTCTACTGTGCTACGGAGAATAAATACATTCATAGAATCTATAAAGGTATACCTGACCGGAACTATATTTGCCCTCAGCATGCCCTTCTGGCATTTCATACTTCAATCTGACATGTATAAACCCGACTTTTGCATACACCAAAGCATGTGAAATTTCACACATCTGTATATCAACGATTTCAATCTAAATTCCTTTAAAGGGGAAATATACAGAGGCAAATTACCTACTTCTGATATCCAGACTAATGAAAGCTCCAGTTGATCTCCAGTTTGGGCTCATGCTGCGGACACAGCAGGGTATCTGGTCATTCAAGGACATTACCTGAGCTGGTTATCACACACACTTTCATCCTGGTTACACCAAAAGCTTCAACGTTGGATAACTATGCACTGGTATTACCACATCATGCATAATGCATACACCCTTCAGATACTAGACGTCTGGTATAATTATGGCTGTGCTATGAGCACTGTGCTCATGAGTCCAACTCACAGTGGGTGGGATTCAACCAACACGAATGCCCCACAGTATATGATACAGACCAGTTCATCCTGAAGGGGAAGTTACTGAAAAACAGAATTGATCTGAACTGATTGTGAACTAGATTTCTCCAGAGAGCCAGTACAGCCTGCTCCACTGAGTTTAGGACGTCGTCCATTTTTTATGTGGGCAGGGGTTCCGCCTGCGTGGTTCTCTCTTATTTTTAATCAGATTAACATACGGGGATGTCTATGTATAATTCAGATGTTATCAATGTGAAGATTACAATGGTATCCCACTCATCCTTTTATCCATTTTCATTGATAGCATTATATAGTATCCCTGTCTGACTGGAAACATCCTGACAAATAGGTAATTGAATTACTGATGCACACCCGCTGAAAAAGGGTGTGAAATGAGTCCATAGTGAAGGAACGATATAGTGTCTGAAGTTGATGAATGATTAGAGATAAAAAAGAGATAAACAAAGAAGCAAATTTTAACACTCACTTTTCAATGTTAATCTCTGAGTTGATATTAAGTCAAAATATTTAGCTAATTGTTAGAAATATTTTCACTTACCAATCTTTGCTTACAGTTAGCTGAACATACAAAAATGTGCAAAATCAAACTAAGTCGGTTTGCATTCACTGTAAATTACCTTCCAAAAAAGAAGGGCAGTACAACAACATTAAATGTTAATGAAACCTGCTAATTTACACCCCTAGCTTTGAATTATGCTTGTGGATCTTTAAGTGGGCTGTGTTTCTCCCAAAGGCCCTGGACAACGTTTTGGGATTCATGGTATCATGGACTCAATCAAGTATAGATACAGCAGATATTAGATCAAAACCTGACTGCCTCTGCCAAGAATCTTAAACTCGTTCGTTGTTGGATCTTCCAGCAGGACAAGGTTTTGCCATGGTCATTCCAGTCCCCTGAATTAACCCCATATAAAAACCTGTGGGATGAGTAAAAAAGCCGGCTATGAGCGTGGACCTCAGATTCTGAAGGATGTGAAGAGAATCAGTTTGGAGGAATGATCTCAGGCCCTTTGCCATGTGTTCTCCAACCTTAATAAACATTATAGGAGAAGACTCAGAGCTGTTACCTTGACAAAAGGAGGTTGCACAAAGTATTACATGAAGAGGGGGCAATCATTGCGGCACACATCTATTTGAGAAAAAGATCTGTTTTATAATAATAATGAAATAAATAATTGTTTAACTTTATTTTTATGAATTAAATATATTTCTGGAAAATACTCTCTCAATAACATAATTTTTCTTTAGAAAAACACTACATGTAAATGTTCAGACTGAGAAGTGTGGTTCCTAAAGTAAATCCCCTGTCCAAGTACAAATTATTGTAAACAGTGGAAAGGATGTAGAATAAGTTATTTGTGAAAATTTAATAGCAATATAGAGTGGGAAAGCAATTATTATTCAAGCAACACTTTGTGCTTGAATAATAATTCTAATAATAAATAAAATGTCAGTTTTGTCCATGCACGGACACTTCACAGACCAGTGTACCATAGACAATCAGAGCTACAGCAGACATGCCACATATGCAAATAAGACATTTGCCACATGGGCCATGTCATCCCTTTGAAATGAACTGTAATTTACTGGCCAACAGCCAGGCTCTTGCCTTCACTGAACAAAATTTGCTTAGAGTGAATATTTCAATTCATACTTGCTTTTAGAGGCAACACTATATCTTAGTCTTGATACATGCTTTAATGTTGAGAATACTCACAATGTTATTATATCTGGTGGTATGGTTGTAAATGTTTTGATTGACCAACAAAGCTGTCTCAACGTGAGGTGAAATTGGACAGGCTACAGCTAAATTTGGTTGCTAAAACCGCCCAGAACCACACTATGATTTCCCTGGCCGTTTTATTGCAGGTTGCTTTTAAGAATAGTTTTTTTGATAGCTGTATTTTTCCACAAGCATTGGTAAATGAATCATTTTCTACACAAACATAAATAACTACAAAAATTATGTTTCTAAAGAAATCGAATCGATATATTTTTTGAAATGTAGGACCTGTTCCAGGACACAGGAGTTTTGGTACTCTCAGTCTGTATTACTCTCAGACTGCACAATCATGTAATTTTTAGCCCCAAAGCCCTCACCATTTTCAGTCTTAGGAATCACTTTCAACCCTGGATGCAGTTTTGATTGCCAATCTCAAGTGCTGGTCCAATTCACAAAAGCAGCGCCCCTCTGGCCTTGATTTAGCTTGAGCGGATGAGTGAACAATTTTGCTCACTTGCAGGGTCGCCCACAATTCAATGCAAACTGTAGTCAAGTGTCAAACCCAGTAGCCGCGAGGGATCAAATTTAATCAACACCACTACATTTTTTTGTCAGAATCAATCAAACCTCATTGGTCAGACACCTTGCGAAGTGTATATCTAGTTAGCTTGCTTAGGCAAGTGCACTCACAAGTACACTCTGATGTGACAATGTAACGTTTTCATTCAAGAGTTATAAATGTAGGGCTGCCTACTTCGCATTTGAACTGCAGCCTTACGATTCAATCTTCTGTACCAAGTTTAATCTATTTTCCAAACAGGTTATCAAGAAGGCTCAACCAATGGAGTAGTAAGTCTTTTTTGAATGAATTAAAATCAGTGTCTTTAATGCCCAATCTCAAATAAATGTACTAGCTCTAGACCCTCTGCACTCATGAAGATCTAAGAGAATATCACAGATGTAGGCAAACCGGTAATTACTCAACCTTAACTGCAATATTTTGGCTAATCACGATATGGATGGCATTAAAGATTGCCTATATCAATTTATACCTCATATTTAGCTTTCATTTAGATAGAGATTTTGTGCTCAGTTTGAAGACAATAATTGTGGAGTTTGTCACTCCATCAGTTAGGCTGTACAGTTTGTTTTTGAGATAAGACATCCAGAAAAAAAGTCATCATTGCCTATTAAGAGATGTGTACTTACTGAGCAATTTTACGGCAACTCGCTGTAAAACTAACTGTGCTGTGAGTTTGATCAACAAAATGTCTGGTTGAGTTAAAATACGATTGTACAGCTACACCAACAATCGGGTTCTGGGATTGCTCAACATTTGCTCAGATAAAGTTGGTCACTTTACAAATGTACTTTGAATCCATAATGTTTCTTTTCAGTCAATGCAGAGGTAGTGAATCATTCAGATTATCTAAGGAGGCAATCAGGAGAAGATATACAGAAAGACAGGCAGCTACAGATTCACAGCCTTGGACAAATGTGAGCCTCCCCCATGTCTGTGCACTATAAGGTTTTACTACAGACACAAACCAGGCCATTTTAATTAGATTAGATGTAATCTCTGGTCAGGAATCAAAGGGGAATGCCATTAAAAACAAATAAGCCAACAAGAGTCAGGGATCAGAACCCCTGTTCTGCATGACAACTCTGGACATCGATCCGAGGGATTATAAGTATTGATCAGCATTAGGTTGGCCACAGCACAGCCACAGGCTAACAATTATGAATGACGCCCCAGATGACAGATAGGAATCATGTCAAGACTCAGCCAGATATAAACCATTCACTGTCAGAGGGCAACAGGATCTGTCAGACCGCAGTCCCAAGTTGATCGAGAGCCAAATCAGGAACAACACCCTCATGTGCTTCTTTCATGGCTGCCTGCAAATTCAATCACTCCCTAATATAATACATGTCGGCAACTGAACATGTTTCTTTCTAGTACTATGGAAAACCAGCCTCTTCAATAGCAACAACAGTGGGTTAAACCAAATTGACTCAATGAGTACCACAGTGAGGATGGAGTGAATTGACCTCACTCTCTCTGGAGCGAACAGCGTTAAATTACTTTGAAAGGTTATTGATTTGTAAAGTGTACCTTTGGAGGAGGGGATGAGTGTGCTATAAAAGGGACGGCAGCTAAGCACAATGATTGCAGACTTGGCAAACAGTTCATTTCGCCAGGTAGAAATGTATAGGACTACCTATTTCACAAAGATGACAAAAGTGGGGAAACTATACATCCAATTCAGCATTTCAAAATGACTAACAGTTGACTTATGGCGCTGTATTGATTTAAAAAAACGGCAATCAACAGTATCCTAATGAAGGCAATAGATCTTTATCAAAGAAAATAATCATCATCTTAAAGGTTTATCCTCAATGTACACACATTTTTTCAGATGCTTCTCAAAATATGTTTTCTTCATGAAGCAGTCTTTATATTTTCCCCTGCATTAGTGTTGTCATGTTCGATAAATTCCCAAGAAAAATGGTCTACCTTTCATGTCTCTGACAATCTAATGAAAAGAGTTGTAAATGCTGTTTTAACCTCACTTTATAGTGCAGTTTCAGTTGTTTTCTAAATAGTTAGATGCAAACTTTTTTGTCAGAGAATCAAAGTGTGGGTTTTGTTGTTGATATGAGTTTTAACAGCACATTTTGCATATTTGTTGAAAACTTACTGTAAAGATAAAAAATGACTGAAAACCAGGAAGTAAATTGAGTGTACTATGGGATTATGTAATGAGTATATTATAGGAAAATATACATTTCTAAATGTTATTTCCCTATTTAAAGATGAAATAAGTACAAGGTTTAAAAATGTTTTATACAAAAAATATGTGCATTACTTGGTGGTGCAGTAGTCTGTCAAGATATTTTTTATATCAATGCTAGGCTGTAATGGACATGATAGTGAAATATTGTTATGGATTTTTCTTTTTTGCCAATACAAAAAAATAAAGCAAATCCATATTTTAATATGGGCTTGCTTTCTACAATTTGTTATTTTACGGGTATTCTGGGTATAAACTTTTAACTGATTTCATTCATTCATTTTTTCATATTCATATTTCAATTATGTTTCATTTAACTTGGCCAATCTTCCATTATAAGCCACTGAAGTGGTGTTTGAAGAGGTATTTCATATCTCTACCAATGTAATTAGGAGTCAAGGGATAGCGCCTCCATAAGCTCACCAGCAACTTCCAGATCCCCTTCCCCCAAGCCAAACACTGCCTCCACTGTCCGCCCCTCCTCCTCCCCGGCCTGCTCCCCCACTCAATATTGAAACCAGTAAACAACGCCATCTTCTTTCCAGTCATTAAATGAAGATAAATGAGGACAAAAAGCCCCAATTAGCCGCCTTTGAGGATGTGGGCTTGGTGGAGAGAGGACATTACCTCTGATCCACTTTGTTCCTCCAGGAGCTGTTCCGTGCATCCTAAAAAGGGCAAAGAACATGGCATACACAGCTGGGATGATGATCCAAAAAGGATTTCCGTGCAACACATGCATTTGTCTAATAATTCTTTACAATAAGTAGTCGGTGCAATAGAAATGTGACATTTGAATTTAAGTATACTTACTACTGTGTGTGATTGTTGGTGGAACAAATGACGATAGAGCAAACAAATCGTGAGCATTTGGCGCACAGTAATATTACAAAGGTATCGTTCCATTTATTGTTATCGTGTCAATTTTGAACTGTATTGCAATATGGATTTTTTATATGGATCTCCCACCTTTAATCGGCCATTTTTTGTCCATATTGCCCACCTTTAATAGCGCATTGATTCATGGCTTCACAGCGGCCTTCAGAAATTGCATAGGTGGCAGAAGAGAACAGAGCAGGGAAGACATTATGGTCTGGAGCCACAGAGCTCTAATGATGATGGCTGCTGGAGTTCTAGAATGCTGCGCTCTGCATTTTGGTCATACTGAGCCCAGTGCCTCCAAGCCCCTGACAATGGGATCCTCCTCTGGGGTCTGTGCTGCTGATGGGAATGTCTCTCCACATTCCCCGGCCCAACAGGCAGGAACCAGTCAGCCAACTGTGTCATTGCTGTGGTGAGTCAAAGCACCAGAGCTGTGCTGACAGCATAGACCGGCCGGACCGTTTGTTCATTGTATGACCCAACCCTGTTGGATCACGTCGGCTACTGCCTCCGTGATGTAAACGCGCGGGTTCTTTTAGGAGAAGTATATTCACCACACTGATGCACTCGCACTCACTCAATTTCAACCCCCAAACTGTAATCCCCCCACCCCGCCCCATCCCATCACATCAAATCTAGAAAAAGAAATGCAATCTTGTGCCGTTCGTAGACTTCAGAGTCTGGATTCCACAAATTGAACAAATCAAAGCATCAGACTGAAATTGGCAACCTCTCTCGACAGCAAATCGACAGTGCCCGGTGGTGACAGGGAGGAGCGTCTCTCTATGTCAGCCTCTTCCCTCTTGCCAGTAGCAGCAGGGAGCCGGAGAAACACAGGCCCGTGTGTCAGGGCTCCGTGGGGGGAAACCATTTTGATATTATTTGCTGCTCTCGTTGAGGAAAACAAATCCCCCTTGGTTCCTGTCTGAGCCGAGAGCAGAATGATCTCCCTGGCTGAGCGAAGTAATGGAATTCCCCCTTAGCATGCAGCGCCAGTGCTAGCACTCTGTGTCGGCTCGCACAGTCCCAGCTCCACTTCACAGCCTCGCAGCTCACTGACAGGTAGACGTGACTCCACTGACAACACGGAGACACTCAACAGGACACTGATTTGCCTCATCCTCTTTGTAGTACGCACGCACAGGTACTCTGAGGTGCGACGTTAAAATAAAGAGAGCCTCTTCTTGCTGAGCGTCTTCACTGAATTCATATGGTGGAATTGAACTAAAATAACCGAACATAACCGATTTCACCCATTGGCCTTTTCGGTCTCAAAGCTCGCTTACGCGTTTCGCAATGAGCTGGCACTAAAACGGAGGGAACGAATGTCACGCGGGTCGGTCAGAACAAGCTGGGGTGAGAGGGAACATCGTGTTCTAAACCTCATCATCACCTCAGACGGTCCATCAGAACGCGACAACAATTTGAAATGTTAACTCAAGTGCTTTTCTCCCCCCTCATGACACGCATGTGAGGCCAAAGGGGGTGAATTGACAAGTTGTTTACTTCATGTTTTGGACTGTGGGGCCCATTGCCAAGGAGGAGTATATTTGTTCCAACTGAGGCCGAACCATGAGGGTTATGTATATGGGGGGGAACAGTGGAGCCACTGTTCAGAAGCACAATCGTAACGAAAGCTTTTCGAGGGCCAGCAAACCATGTCCATGTTCACTGGAAGGAATGCAGTCCATTCTCTAATGAATGGGGAAGAGGTTGCCCGAGTGCCCTTGATACACTGGAATAGAGGAAACGGGATAATGCAGGGTTAATGGGCGCGCTGGCACACTTGAAATCAGAAGTCCCAAGCTCTACTCCCACCACAGGTGGTACGGTTGAGTGCGGTGGGGTGATCGGGGATTGTTGTTTCACTCTCAGAGGCGAACAGAGAGAGGCTACTGAGAAAGCCTCTGGGAGTCGGTAATGACATTAGCTACGGACCAGCGGGTGGGCGAGGGCGGACTTGACCGTGGTCTTGGCGCCCCCCACCGAACTCAGCGATGATGGGTGAATCCCGACAGGAAACGGGGGGCTTCCTAAACATAGGTCCCCCGCTGCTAGAGGGGGCCATCGGGTGGTCCATGGAGTATCAGAACATGCTCATAACACGTCAACTGCAGGTGAGTTAACACAACGGAGGGGACACCGGGGCAAGAAGGCTGTCCTCGGGGCAAACACAGAACAGCATCTGGGCTAAAGCTACCGGTACTGCAGTCTCTGATAGTTTGATCACGTGTCCCTACTGGCACATGTTGCCAATGGAAACTGGCTCAGCTGCAGCCAACAGTAGTTAGAGAGAATTACTGAGGTGTAAAATACCTTAAAAACAGGAAGCCTGAATGATTTAGTTAGGCTGTAGAAGAAGGGAAAGGGCCAACGGGTAATTGCCTTTGGGAACTGGCAAGTCCCAGAGGCCTTGGGTTGTCAATCATACCTGCTTTCTGGTGATAAACTCCGAGCTCATCCTCCGTTCAACCTGTCATCTTATTGTAAGGGCAACGCGGTCTCCCAATTATCATGACCCTCTGTCTGGGTACCCCAACCCCTGCGTTGCTTACTATGTGCATGTCGAGGGGGTTCCGGAGCATCTAAATGTCAACTGGTAACGAGAGCTGCAGACAGAGCCCGGTAACGCCTCTGGTCTCAGACATATTCTGTTCACGCAGGATTTTCTGTTTAATTCATTCATGAGAAACCCCATTGTGTTTGACGCTGAATAGATATAATGGGTCGTATTCAGACAATAATTGGTGAGACTGTATGATTGCCTGAAACGCCAGAATACAGTTTGATCTGAAATACAAAAGACAACTGAAGATGACAGCACTGGATACAATGCGGGTCTAATCCTGATCATTATGCTAATGACAATTGGACATTTACTGCAGACATGCTTGCATCACCATGTCTATATTTCCCTCTCTCACTCTTCAATTGTGAATGACATGAACAAAGTTAAACTTTTGAAATCACTTTAATGGATTGTTATCAGTCAGAAGCAGACAACGAAGACCTGCAAATCTGCAACTGTGTCCTTATTTGATGTAAGGTCTGAGGTAAATCATGCAACAGAAGGCTTCCCCACGGCTCCCACTGGGAAAATTCGACAAGGAGCCACTCTGAGAGACTACAGGAAACTGGCAATGTCAAAGGAACAGCACAAAACGCAAGCTTGCTAATCCAATGGGGGACAGTCACTCTCACCAAAGATGGGAACATTTCCTGACCTGCAGTAGCCCCAGATATCAAAGTAGGACATTTCCCTTAGATCAACTCCATTGATCAGTTGTTGTTTAGTTTTTTTCATCACATCCACAGCCTACAGCGTCACAGCAATTTCGAATAGCCGAAGCACCTGCTTGAGTGAGGTCTGTCAATTTGCTGACTGTATGAAAAACCATTGAGCCCAGAATTTAAATACGTTTGGAATTAAATATGTTCTCTACAGAGTGAGGCAAACCATGCATCTATTTTTCTTCTACAGTAAATCTCTGCTCATTTCTATATTTACATTTAGGTATCATTGTTTCCTTGGCATTACTATTCTGTTTTTGATTTTGTATCCCTCCCCTTCAGGAGATTTCCTTCTTGGTTTGTGCACGCTGTTGGATCCCTTCTCAAAACAACAAATGCTTTTATCTACAGAGCTCCAGTGTAAGCGTTTTTTAAGAAACTTTGCAAGGAAAATATAAGCAACAACTCACAAGTATCTCTCGGGGCTTAGACAGAATGAAATACCTCCCAAGCTCAATTCCAGTAAGAAATATGGAACAGATGCTACTTACAGACCATTTACTTTGAAAAGAATATGAAAACATAAGGGCACATGTAATAGCTAAATTAAATGAACAACAGACAACATAAAGCAATGCATTAAAGACTTCAAATGTTATGTTAAACAGTACTATTCTAGTAGATTCCGGACACTTTTTTATGGCATGGACTCCACTAGGATCAATCTGTTGCAATGTTCAGGGAACCTGCATTGCACTGATAAGCAAGTGCCATTTACATTATTTATCATTGAGATCATCCTTCTATGCTGTTGGCCAATTTGTGACCAGAATGGCACATCTGGGTGACAAATGTAGATTTGAACCAGAGCGTCGCTAGGATCACAATACATTCAGGGCTTAGCCCATCCCCTCGCCCTGTCCGGGACAGAAAGTACAGGGTTTTGAATGTACATGGGGAAAATGTCCATGTAGACGCTAGCGGCCTTTGTCATAATGTCATAAACATTGTCATAATGTGCAAGACAGTTGAGAACTACTTGGAGCGCACTGGAAGCCTGCAGATGATGCATTCAAAGTATTGGATTGGCCATCTTTGTGCCCCGGCCTCAACATATTTGAAGCTGTGTGGGATCACTTGGACCGGGAAAAGAAAAAAGAGCAGTAATAATCAAGAGTTATGGCAAATCCTGCAAAAAGCTGGGCAGAATATACTTCAGGATGAATAAAACAAAAGTATATTAAAGGAGAATGCAAATGAAAACTGAATGCAAATAATGATGTGAAAATAATTTATCACTGTATTTAATTGAAAATAGTACAAAACAACATTTCAAATGTTGAAATTGAGATACGTAGTTGTTTTTAGAACATACATTCAGAATTTCATGCCTGCAAAGTCTTTCAAAATAGTTGGGTCAGGGACATTTTTAAACACTAACTTGCATTGCCTCTTCTTTAACGATACTCTATAAGCATTTGGGAACTGAGGAGACCAAGGAGACTGCAGGCAGGCCAGTTTAGCACCCAGTCCCTTTTACTACGGAGCCATGCTGTTGTAATACATGCAGAATGTGGTTTGCCATTGTCTTGTTGAAATAAGCAAGGTCTTCCCATCAAAATATATTGTCTGGATGGCAACATTAATGGTGCCTTCACAGATGTGCAAGTCACCCATGCCATATGCACTACTGCACCCCTATATCATCACGGATTCTGACTTTTGAACTGTGCGCTGATATCAAGCCAGATGGTTCATGATTCCCAAAAATTATTTCACATTTTGATTACAGGACAGTTTTCAACTTCACCTCAGTTCATGTTAAATGAGGTCGGGCCCAGAGACGACACTGGCGTTTCTGGATGTTTTTTATGTATTTTTCTTCTTTGCATTGTACAGTTTTATTAACTTGCATTTGTGGATGCAATGACGTACTGTGTTCACAGACACTGGTTTTTAGAAGTGTTCCTGAGCCCATGCAGTGATTTCCACTACAGAATCGTGTCAGTTTTTAATGCAGTGCCATCTAAAGGCCTGAAGATCACGGCCATTTCTCTGTATTTTTTTAATCTTTTAATTATTTTAAGTACTTATTATTTTAAGTACCGCAGATGATGAGATCCCCAAACTCTTTGCTATTTTATGTTTAGAAATGTTATTCTTAAATTATTACCCAAGTAGCCGGCGCTGTCCGTCACAGAGTGGTGAACCCTTCCCCATCTTCTGAAAGAAAAATCCTCTCTGGGAGGCTCTTTATATACCCAATCATGTTACTGACCTGTTGCCAATTAATCTATTTAGTTGTGAGATGTTCTACCAGGTTGATACCATTTAGTATCACACAACTTTTTTGAAATGTGTTGCTGACATCAAATTCAAATTGGGCATGATTTGCACATAATTGCATTCTGTTTATTTACATTTTACACAGCGTCACAACATTATTGGAAACGGGATCATATATACTGTGTCATGAAACTAAAGCTTCACTACATGAAGATTTCTAAATCAATTCTAAAAAAGTGCCTTTCTTTGAAGGACAAGGATTATCAATTTTTCAAGGATGCCTGCATTGCTGTCTTGCTTTTCTGTTTGGCTGGAAGCAAACTTCTCAATCCAATTATTTCAGAAATGTTGCCCTGGCACTGACCATATCCATAAATTGGCACAAAATATTAGAACATAACAAATGCATTCTTATTTCAAATTTTCAGCTGTTTTTCACCACACAATTCAAATATATGCAAACACCCAGACAATGGCTGCATGTATGCATCTATATTCTCTGCACATTTACAAAATGTCCACACAGAAAAAAGGTGAAAGGAAGCATAGCTAGTGATACATTTACTATCATCACAGGAGATAATTGTGGTCCTCAACTACAGGGGGGATAATACTGAGAGGGGATATAAATGAGAATATCAGAGTAACTGCTTGAGAAGAAAGACATCATGTAGTGAAGTTAGTGGTGGGTCACCTAACCTATAAGAAACTGAAGACTTACTCATTCTGGAACACCTGTTGCCAATTCACCCAAACCACTCCCATGGCACTAGCAAAAATCTAGCAGTACATTTTGGAATGTGATAAGTGGCAGGCTCACCCACAATCCAATCCAAAATAGTGTCACAGAAATTAATGGTTCCAGCAAGGAATGTTGTTATTTACCCAATCTGGAGTTGGAAAAATAATGAGGTCAAAGAGTCTTCAGTACTTACCAGGTGGTCCCACAGATTAATTAGTTGAAATGGGCAGGAGAGTTCCCCTCTAGCTGATAAATGGTGCTGAGTCTCAACCAGTTTGGCAAGGCTTTTGCTCAACATTTGCTGTGTCTGGGGGCCAGAACATTAAGAAATAGCCTGTCACTGTGTTCTGGCTATCAGTGCAGTTTACCCCCAAGTAAGGGACAGACTTATATGGGAAAGATTTTCAGATCCCCCAAACATTTGACAAAAAAGAAAGTTCTTGGCTAAGCATTCATGATACCAATTATTCGCAGATAAAATGTACTTGACAATATAAACTGCAACACAACATTCTGCTGAGAACTACTTAGTCCTAGGGTGTCATCTAATCGTGAACTGAGCTGATAAATCAGTTGTGAACATATCGCTATGATTAATGAGAAAGCACTCATTCGGCACTGAAAGCACTCACTCAGCCAAAATGCTAAAGTAATTTACTTCCATCCGTCGTACCTCAGCAAACATTAACCAACCAGCAAAGGATAACGGCTCAATGCGATCCCTGGACCTTCCGACTAACAGATGATTACGGTTACACACACACACACACACACACACACACACACACACACACACACACTGCAACTGTGCACAATACAACCGCTTCGAATGCCCTTGTTTCATTAGTCTAATTACAGTTGATCTGCGCCCTGATCCTCTTTTACAGGAGAGGCCGTGTTTCAATGTGTGCGCGACTGGGCTGGTGAACATGCTCTTGCCATGCAGAGCAGCAGATGTTGGGCTGCTGTATAGCTTAACCCAGTGATCCAACATGGGGCTTGTAGCTTTGCGCCACAACCGGATAAAAGAGTCCCAGGCAGACGAGCATCTGCTCTGCTTACAGGCCCCCGGTGGAACCCCACAACACTGAATAACGAGGCCCCGAAGGACGTGACGTGTCGGGTGTAGCGCTGCCCTCTCACCAGGCCCTGTCGTAGGTACACACCTTGCATCGTCGTCATTGTCCCTGGGTCATACTTTGGCTGGGACTTTTATTAGGGACATATCTCATTCCAAAGGAAAACTGAGTTGTATGGTAACATTACGGGACGCCGCCAAACGACAAGCGCTGGTGGGTGAGATGGTTATGGGAAACCCCTGGTGCGTGTGCAGCGGGATGTGTGGGATCACTGAGCAAACTGACGGTGTTTGTCGGTGTCTGTCAACCAATCGGAGTCGCTAAACAACAAAGCCATATGTTTGCGTTGGCAACATTGAAATATTAGCTTTGTCCAAACTCAACAGATAGTAACTTTGTGAGGTCATTTTTTGTTCAACCATGTACCCTCTGTGAGGTCAATTTACCCCTGAATTACACTGTCTGTTTCCTCTAGCGTGCATTCTCTAGCGGAAATGGGGGGACAGTGTACAACCTGCTCTTATCATGACACTGGAGACAATGGCTGTTTCTGTCTCTGAATCTGCCAGTCCCATGTCTATCAGTTCCATCTGTCCCGTCCTTGTCTGTCCTTTCCCCTCCATGTCCCGAGGGGGTACTCGTAGCCATGCCACGCAACCACACAACTCAGCAGGACACACGGCCAAGGACAATGGGATGCCCATTATTCAGTTCAGGATATTTGTCACTTTTATGTCTTTGCTCTTTTATTCAGTTTGCTTCTATATTCATGAGTTATCCGGAATTCAGACGGCAATTGAAATGGGAATAATGGTGATATTCCCCTGGCTTTCATTCGGGAGCATAACTTCTTACTCTTAGCGCTGTCAGGTTTTGTCGTGCCTTTGAGGACCTTATGGATGCTCTGGGCTTTCATTGTGTAGAGTTTCACATATTAGAGTCACTGGTGAAAATTTGGACCACCACAAAGGCACCATAAATCTGGATGAAAACAGGCATGCAGGGACAGAGAGGCTCAGTGGCACATAGTAAACCGTGTTATTTCAGAAAGGCACAGTTGGCTGCAAACCGCCTCCAATAAAACCTAATCTCATTGGTCGTGGTTCTCGTTTCAATGAAAAAACATTGCACAAAGATGAAAAACACGAACGCGATTCTGCGGATTTGTTTATCATGAAAGTGTTAAAGAAATTAGATTTGAAGTCGCCATTTTTACCATGTACTGAGGCAGATTGAATAAGATGCTTTCCTGTTCCAATCGAGCGACACAATAGGACATTTCTTGCACAGAGACCAAAATTGCCATGGAAAAGCTTTTCACAAATAGCCCAGGGCAGAGGGTAAACCATAAAGAAGAGACGTGTACAGCATGGAGCTAGGAATGCCTCAGCGCTGACACAACAAAAACGGCACCCTGCCTTCTGTGAATGATGACTAATAAACATATAACAACACCGGATATACAGCAAGACAAGCCTGTGAGCCTGTGGCTACAAGTAAATACTAATCTGGACTTCCATAGGACAAGAGCACTTCATAAAAAAATATGAAAGACTGCTTTACACTTTGACATGATGTGTCCTTTTGTCACGTCACATGCTACCTAGTACTGTGGTACTACAGAATGGCGCCTGAAGCGCCGAGGTGTGCAGGGGACCTTGCCAGATAGAGAGACCAGCCTCCTGTGGCTCTCCCACTGGCTTGTTCCGGCAAAGGAACCTCTGAACATGTGCGATAACATTGACCTCATTGCAGGGTTGTCCTTCAGTATTAACTTTGGAGATTAATTGTCCGTGCAGTGCAGACCGCCATTGATCAAGTTCAGCCCGAAAATACTGCGGTCTGTTAAATAAGATAGGAAGGTGGATTCTGGCTGATCACCACATCGAATCATTACATCTTTGTCCTCCCCCCACCAACACCCAAAGGCTGGATGGAATAATTCCTTCACTATTATCTCTCCCCTGGGTCTATTTTATAGGCACTATAATAAAACCAAATACAGTACGCACATTTCCAGAAAAGCAGGCAGGGGTTGTGGAGAGTGAGGAAGGAATATTTGATGTAAGAAAACACGTTTCCAGAACACACAGGGCAGGCTGCTCCTTCCGTCTGTCACCAGCAGTAAACATGAAAGAGGAGGGCTCAGGTAGAGCCGCAGTACTTTGAAAACTGCCTGCAGCAAAGGGAACAGGATTGTCACTGTAATTGCTTGTACCGACAGAAGCCTGAGCTGAAGTTCAATTAGGCCCGAGCACTTGCAGGCTCCAACACACACCTTCCGACACACTGTTGATAAGATGCAGTCTCCTGTCTGGAGTATAACTAGGTGTGTCACTAGGGTTTGTGTAATCAGTGTTCATGATTTATGTATCTCTTTAATTTAATCAGGGCAAACCACATGCAGACCATGGTCTCATTCTTAATTGTCTACTTAAGAAAACAACACACAGAACACAACCATTCAAACTGATCACCTTAAGAAAATTTCTAGCATATGCAATTTCAACGCCACAAAATATCTCCAAATGCGACTCCTGTTCAACACATCTAACTCCAGATTTCAAAACTGTCCTTGTAGAACAAAGGAATCAAAATGTAATGAGTTCTGTCAGTTGATTAATAACCCCTTTTACCTTAATCAGTAGAAACTAGTTGGACCTCAATAGTTAGCCAACACTATGACCATGTTTGAAACAGCAACACAGGGTATGATGGAAGCATGTGCAGGAGAGTGCTAGAAACAATAATGGAATTAAGCCATAATGTACAGGAGGTCAAGGACCAGCACACCTTTTGATAGAAATAGGGATTAGTACTCACCTGTGAACATTTTAAGAACGCTGTGGTTGCCTGCATCCAAAGGTTTTGGGCTAGTGGTGCTGCATTCTGATAAATTATGTCATTTTATTTTCAACAGTTTTAAATGAACAAGGGCTGTACGCAAGAAAACAAAATCTGATTGCAGCTCTGAAATAGCCTGTCTGGGCCAAAGTCCATCCATAACAGTATTGTCTTTGTAAACATTAATGCTACAGGTAAAATGGATTATGATGATTTATGTCCACTTTAGTTGTCATGCTCATCTGTGAATACATATTTATAAGTCCAGATTCCATCAAAGGAGAGTCTCTCTCTTCCTCTTCCTCCCTCATTTCTCCTTCATCTTTATCTCTGATTCACACATATGTAAAAAATCAACTGCACACCCGCAAACGCAATGTGTGTCTACCAAAGATTGAAAAGTAATTCTGCCTCCTGGCGTACTGCATGTTCGTATTAGCATGACAAAATGAACCAGAAATGTGGTAATTTACAGTTGCTGCCAAAGGTATAAGGTCCCTTGCAATTCATACAAAGAATGTGCCATTTATTTTTGACCGACGTTGAAATTGAAAATATTTTGGTAACCACGTATGGATTTCTTTTGTTCGCAGTTTAACAAAACAAAAAATATCTGAATAATTAACTAAATTCTTATACTACAAAGAAATCAGAATAATGTCTGGCCGATTTAATTGATACCTTCAACAAGTTGTTAGAAATCATGATTAGCAGGTGATTCTCATTCATATTGGAATTTATGTCCCCTTTACATAAGGGCATCGAATATAAAAATCACTCATTCAACCAGTTTTGAATAAAGAAAAGGAGTCATTCTCTACTTTAACTCCCTGTGTGTACCCTAATGAGCACGAAAAAAGAGAATTGTCTGAGGAGGTCAGACACGAGATGAACAGCAGCCAAGAATTGAAAATGTCAAGACTATAGGTCCATTACCAGAAGCTTCGCTGTTCCTGTTTCCAATGTACGTAATGTTATTAGGAGGTTCAAGAACCGTGCCACTGTGGCCAACCTCCCTGGATGTGGCCGCAACGGAACATTTCCTGGAAGATCACAGCAAAGGATTGTTTGAATGGTGGAGAAACCACCTTAATAAACAGCCACGAAGATTCAAGCAGACCTTAAAACAAAGCTACGAAAGTTTCAACTCGCACCGTTTGTCGCCACCTCAATGAAAGGAGGTGGTATAGGAGGAGACCCACTGCGAAAAAGGAAGGAACCCATAATGCAATTTGTCTAAAAATGCCATACACTGGGTACCTTGAACGTATGCATGCCATCAAGAAATTATAAGAATACCAAGGGATTTTGGAGCACAATGTCGAACTCAGTGTCAAGTGTGTGTCAAAGGTCAGGGGTCTTCCAGCAGGACAACAATTCCAAACGAATTTCCAAAAAGACACAGAAATGTTTCATGATACAATTCTGGGTTGTTCTGTCAAGTCAGCAAAGCGTCAATGATTCTAGATCTAAATCCTTAATCCAGATCTAAATTCAGACCTAAATCCAGATCCAAATCCTTCGAAAAATGTGGAAACAGCAGTTGGAAGGGACGCTTCAAATCTGGGAGAAGTGGAGCAGTTTACATAGGGAAAGTGGGCCACATTGACAGCACAGAGGTGCATGAAGCTCTTGGTCATATAAAGAGCTTGGTTGCTGTTCCATTTTTAGTTAAAGGCTGTGCTACCAAAAATGTTATCTAGGGTGTCAATTAGTTTTTCAATTAGTTTCCGAATCCCTGAAAGATTTTGTAATATTATTATTTTTCTTTTAAAAAAGCACAAGGGAGCGCAAGTACATTGTGCAGTTGTCAAACTATTTTGAACAACCATGAATATAGCCTGTCTCTCTAGCCTCTCACCGTATGATATTGTATTTTTATGCTAATTCGTTACCTCAAAAGAAAATATCCATGAACTCTGTGTGGTCAAATTGCATGAGAAGAGAGTGGAATAGCAGCATGGCTGGCATGGACCTGCAGGGAGTTGGTGGAGGAGGCCTTTCTTGTCTAATTACACTGGACCTAATTCGTGTTGTTTGGTTAAAAGTATTCGACCTACTTTCAGGCACAAAGCACCAATGGCCTGAATACTGAGAGGCTTGGGATGGCCTGTCACCACAAAGTGCCATGAGACTCCGTATTTAACCTGGAGATATAATGAGCTACCTGGTTCAGAATCTTAACTGGATATACAGTAGTAGTTAAACATACACACTCATTGTACATGCTTCAGAATCCAGGAATAATACTCTGGTCCACCTTAACCAGAAAAATAGGTTTCAAAATAACACATGTCCAGATATGGAAGTGTGGCCTTCAGCAAGTCTCTCCAACCGATGAGACTTGGCAAGTGTTTCTGCACACAAGCACAAAGCACTGAAAAACACCAAAAACAGTTGTAGAAGTTGAGCAACGGTTGACACGGTTTTCTCATAGGTTCTCCAAACAACGTTCCCCCAAGACGCACTGGGAAAACATGAAATAATACAAAAACGTGTAAACGTTGAGTATTCCCCTAGAGCTATTTTTACTACATAGCTGTTTTAATGAATAGCACACTGTGAGTGGAACCACTGAGGCAAAGCCAAGTATTGTTCATTACTATACATATTGGTATCTTTTGACTCACACATAAACTAATCACCTGTTCCATCTTGCTCAAAATCAATTATAGAATGTAGGGGCTTCGAATAACCAAACCGCAATCTGCTGCTTGTAATGTGACTTTAATTGTACTCATTAAAGATAAATCAGTCATCACATTGTCATGCAACGTGCTCTCCACAAAAAGCACTTGTCTCATAATCCAGAGCATAGTATGTGATAGAGATTAATGCATTTGATAAGGAAAAGTAATCAAGAATCTTAAGAGTGACTCTCAGTAGCAGATTGCATTGGATTGCTGTGCTCAGAGGTGTGGATGGGACTGCTGTAATTTGAACTCTCCTGAGAGATGAATGTGGATGGGGCTACTATCATTTTGATGCTGCTCAGAGATTGATTTGAATGGGCCAATATCATCTGGCCTCTACTCAGAGATTAATGTGGATGAGGCCACTCGCATTTTGCTCTCGCATTTGTCTATATTTTTGAGGGTTCTAATTTGAAAGAACACTCTTAGACTGTTGAAATACCATTTCCATGTATACAAAATGCATATCAGCATATATTTCAGACATGATAATAACTTGAAGTTGCTTCACAACTGGACGATTGACAGTTCCAGAACAAGCACCTGAAATGACCTCAAATCCGATGCAGGATATTTTACAGATATTCATAAGCTAGAAAAAGTTATTGACAATGAAAGGAGAGTATATACAATGTAAAATAATTATGAAACATAGCTAATGGTTACAAACATCTCTAATAAAAGCACAACATTTGTCACTGCGTATATGTACAGTAGGGAGAACAAGTATTTGATACACTGTTGATTTTGCAGGTTTTCCTACTTACAAAGCATGAAAAGGTCTGTAATTTTGATCACTTCAACTGTGAGAGACGGAATCTCAAACAAAAATCCAGAAAATCACATTGTATGATTTTAAAATAATTCATTTACATGTTATTGCATGACATAAGTATTTGATACATCAGAAAAGCAGAACTTAATATTTGGTAGAGAAACAATTTGCAATTACAGAGATCATACGTGTCCTTTAGTTCTTGACCAGGTTTGCACACACTGCAGCAGGGATTTTGGCCCACTCCTCCATACAGACCTTCTCCAGATCCTTCAGGTTTTGGGACTGTCGCTGGGCAATATGGACTTTCCTTACGGAGCCACACCTTAGTTGCCCTGGCTGTGTGCTTCGGGTCGTTGTCCTGCTGTAAGACCCTGCCATGACCCATCTTCAATGCTCTTACTGAGGGAAGGAGGTTGTTGGCCAAGATCTCGCGATACATGGCCCCATCCATCCTCCCCTTAATACGGTGCAGTCGTCCTGTACCCTTTGCAGAAAAGCATCCCCAAAGAATGATGTTTCCACCTCCATGCTTCACGGTTGGGATGGTGTTCTTGGGGTTGTACTCATCCTTCTTCTTCCTCCAAACACAGCGAGTGGAGTTTAGACCAAACTCCAATCATCTTCCTCATGATTTTGTCCCTGATGTCCTTACACAGCTCTTTGGTCTTGGCCATTGTGGAGAGGTTGAAGTCTGTTTGATTGAGTGTGTGGACAGGTGTCTTTTATACAGGTAACGGGTTCAAACATTTGCAGATAATACAGGTAATGAGTGGAGTACAGGAGGGATTCTTAAAGAAAAATGAACAGGTCTGTGAGAGACGGAATTCTTACTGGTTGGTAGGTGATCAAATATTTATGTCATGAAATAAAATGCTAATGAATTATTTAAAAATCATACAATGTGATTTTCTAGATTTTTGTTTTTGATTCTGTCTCTTACAGTTGAATTGTACCTATGGTATTACAGACCTCTACATGCTTTGCAAGTAGGAAAACCTGCAAAATCAGCAGTGTATCAAATACGTGTTCTCCCCACTGTACACCGATCAGCCATAACATTATGACCGATATTGCCTAAAGTGGTGAATGTCCCCCATTTGCCGCCAAAACAGCCCTGACCCATCGAGGCATGGGCTCCATTAGACCTCTGAAGGTTTGTTGTGGTATCTGGCACAAATACGTTAGCAGCAGATCCTTTGAGTCCTGTAAGATGCGAAGTGGGGCCTCCATGGATCAAACTTGTTTGTTCAGCACATGCCACAGATTCTCGATTGGATTGAGATCTGGGGAATTTGGAGGCCAAGTCAACACCTTGAATTCCTTGTTGTGTTCCTCAAACACTCTGACTGGTCTGTGGCTATGCAGCCCCATACATAACAAACTGTGATTCATTGTGTTCTGACACCTTTCTATCAGTACCAGCATTAACTTTTTCAGCAATTTGAGCTACAGAAGCTTGTCTGTTGGATCGGTCAACACGGGTCAGCCTTCACTCCCCACGTGCATCAATGAGACTTGGCCGCCCATGACCCTGTCACCACTTCACCGCTTTTTCCTATTCTTTGCATAAGTACTGACCACTGCAGACCGGGAACATCCCACAAGGGCTGCAGTTTTGGACATGCTCTGACCCAGTCGTCTAGCCATCACAATTTGGCCCTTGTCAAAGTCACTCAGATCCTTACGCTTGCCAATTTTTCCTGCTTCTAACACATCAACATTGAGGTCAGAATGTTCACTTGCCACCTAATATATCCCACCCACTGACAGATGCCATTATAACAAGATTATCAATGTTATTCACATCACCTGTCAGTGGTGAAGTGAAAAAAATATATGCAAATGCATTATGGCTAATCAGTGTCTATAATGTATTTTTAAAATGTTTTAGAACTTTGGAGAAATTGGTGTCTGCCGCATTTAGGAGTCAAAATATGTTGTGGCTTTTAAGATTAAATGAATACACTCTTGCTTTTATTTGCTTTTTATAAAGTAAAGCCACTAGTGGATTGGAAAAATAAAAACATTCATTTGCTTTTTGAGAACATGATGAAAGGGACGGTATGTGATCCCGGAGACTACCTTCCAGCTTCTTGAAATTGAGAAATGTTGAACACCATTGACTCTTTGATCTTAACTGAAAACATCAGCAACCAGTAATGACAAGCAAGTAATGGACATTAAGTAATACTGACCATGGTACTGTACTGCTGTTATACCTAAAATAACCATAGTGTTGCATCCAATAAACCAGGGTAAACAGTACATCTAAAACAAGGAAGATTATTTGAAGAATATTTGACAAATCAGAGTATAATACCAAGGTATAAATAGTCCTGTAAGCAATTATTAAATGTTTACACCTGTAAGTCACTTTGTATAAGAGTGTTGGTTAAATGACTAAGTATTACAGGAAAACATAACTACTTGTTTTTTTTGTTTCTAACATGGCATGCAAATACATGGTAGAATGCACATATAATGCCAAATTGGATCTGACAAGCTGATGCTTGACACTGCCCAACTCATTTTGTAAGTTCTGCCTATTCTTGTTCAATTCCTTTCCATTGGAGGCAACAGCTAGTAGGATTTAGATGTTTAAATTATAACAATCTTTGACCGTACAAGCGCAGTCAGATCTACATTATACCCTGTTATACAGGATGCAATACCTTTGTTATTCTTAGGTGCAGCACTTTGTACTGTCATACTAGGCTAAAACCAAGGGAGTCAAAAAAAATCCTGATTCAGACTATACCATCTGTGGATGACTATCCCATAAGTAGAAGTACCATAGTACTGTCATATACACATAAAAGTGCCCCAATATTGTTTGGTAGGGATTTTGTAAGGGGTGGCCAAAAAATATATAATTCTATTTGCACCAATTCCATTTTATTTTCTTGCCGTGGTGGTGACCAAAACACCAAGAAAGCATTTGTCGGATTTCATTGTACTAGGAAGGAAGATTTTGTTAGAAAAATAGGTGCGGATGCTGTAGTCTCCACATGTCCCCTATACGGAAACGGGGTGTCCATGGGGTGTCCCTGAGCGGTGTGGACTATACAGTACATTCCAAGTTTTAAAAAGACGGTCCTGCACTATCGACTCAGCAAGGCATCCCCTGGCCATGAGTGTTGCTATGCAACATAAAGCACCGTGCATGCTGTGGTCAATGGATATGCTTTCGTTTTCAGAAAGACCGAAATCAATGAGATGAACGCAAGTATAGCGAACAATTGTTCATGATTTCATAATGACGCAAACCACGCTAATTAGAAGCAAACATCCATCAGCTTGAGCAAGTGTCATGACTCGTTTTATTATCAGTTTGTGGTTTCTGTTTGATTATGTATTCACTCCTTAACATTTTCTATATGACTTGTATTAATTACTAGTCTCTTCTGTTATTCAAATAGCAGGCTATTTGACCTGCCTTGATTATACAGTAGTTGCAGATTATACAGTAGTTGCCAACTTTAAGCTATGACTAAATGACCAACTAATGAACAATAAATGATTGAAAACATTTGCCGCGGCAAAGGGAAAAATTAAACATTCAGAAAAGTAAATGTACTTACCTTTACGAGCAGTTACTGTCGCTCCAGCCGTTTGCAAAGGTTGAATTTGGTTTACTACGGTGCTGGCTGAGATGCTTAGCACTCCTGAATCTCAAAAACGTGCGCTATTGGTCAGACGAAACTAGAATGACATGAGAACGCTTTCACGAGGCATAGATGCTATCACTGCCGCTGGAGAAAAAAAAGTAATGGGTTCTCTTCTACAAAGACGTGTAGAGAAAGGGACCCTATCGCAGTCAATAGCTTTTACAATTCCATGGCAACCAAGAAATCCCTCCACAACTTCTCAACGTTGTGACCGGGTTAACACACCCGCAATGACAGCAACATTATTCCGCTCACAGAATGGTCAGGCAGGTTTGAGGGAGGGGGAGGGTGTCAGCAGCCCCAACCAACTCTGCTGGTCAGGACCAGGCTAATAAAATGAGGACCGAAACTGAATGGGTGGCACATGAAATTAAAATTGTGAATGTAAATCAACAGTCTCACAGGACATACATTATTCAAAGGCATGGGAGAAGGTACAGAACAAGCATATTGTAAAGAAACAACATTATGGATGTAGGATTAATGTGCAATCACTTGATACATCTTTTTTCTTTTATAATCCAAATGAGCATTCAGGTAATATATGAGAATGTGCACATGAGGGAGGGAGACACAATACTATACTATTTGCTCAGGGGAGAGGTTGTTTCTGCACTCCAGTCAGCAGCATCATTGAATCACTCTGTCTTTGCACCAGTGATCAGGCATGAGGGTGGGGGAGGTCAGGAAGCAATCAAATTAGGTTTTTAACCTCCGCAAATTACTTGGTGCTAATTTGGATTTCAAGGGATCTGTGCCATAAGCTCAGCGTTATGTCGTCCTAAACATTGCAAATGCATGCTGTCAACTACTAGAAGGTTAATATTAATTGGATACAGTAGCTGTTGGTGTGGTCTGCATGTATGTTGTATGTTTCTGGTCAAATGTTACACACGTCTTTCAACGTTCACCTCTCCAGATCTCCACATAAACCTACTCTCTGAGTACAGAGGACCTTGGCGTGACCTTAGAAGACACGCGGTGGTTCTCCACAAACATGCTTGTTCCCCCCAAAATGACGTTACCTCGAACAGAAAGCACATAATTATCCAAGCACCTGTCACCGTACACCTGGACTACTGCAGCTCAATGTTGGTAATGCTCCCTGCTCTTGCCATCCCACCATTTCAATTTATCCAAAACGCTGCACCCAGCTGAACCTTCACATGTTTTCCAATGTCACACCCACTCTCCTACACCTGCTTCCGTCTGAAGTTCTCATCTATTCCAAGACCATGACGATAGCCTAACCTGTCCAAGCGTGCTGTTATGCCCCGTCTCCTCTTTTGACTGTGCCACCTTACTCAGCCCGGTCTAAACTCCTTCATGTCCAGGCACCACAATGCTTATTTTCAGAAAACCTCTGATGTCCGACCAATTCTTTCTAAAATAGCATCTAAAGTATCTAAAATTACTCAACAAAAGGACTTTTGCGGACTAATGCTAGCGATTTGTACTATAATTATTTGCTTCATCTCTTCTAAAATTGACTTGGTCGATAGCTATGACCCAGAGACGTGTAATTGTCCATTATCTGAAGATGCATTAACTGTGAGACCCTAAACTTGAATTACTACAATGCAAAAGAAATGTAAAATGTATACATAACTTTTGTATCCTGTGATGGACCTTATTTACAAGTACATCTGATCCTGATCCCTCAAGTGCTAACCTGACACTTCTGAGAGAGGAAATGAACAGACTGAATAGAATCAAACCTAATCTAATTCATCCCATTTTAATCACATTGACAAGATTACATGATGCCATTCACTGAGCACTGAGTGTAATAGGATCTTTACACAAGGCACACTCCAAATTACAAAGAGTGCTGCACTAAATACAATTCGATTTCTTTCTTCTCAGGCCGAGAACACGAGTCTCAGTATTTGAAGAGCAGAAGGTACTCTGCAATTTCATGAGGCATCACCAACCACTACAGAGAAATTATTATACCATCTCAAGTAAGCATACAGACAGCTATCAGAGAGAAGTAAGCAAAGTATGAGTCACAGCTACATGTGAACAGACACTTATGGATTCATTAGAGGTCTGTGTAACATGTCAGTAGATCTCTTGAAAATACACTGGTATAGTTGATACAATACATTGTAGGCTATGTTGACTCCCCTGAACATTTTGTTTGTGCACCAAACAAATGTGCCATTATAAGTAATAATGGTTTAATGGAAAGCAACAAAAAATACAGGATTGGTTCAAACAGAAGTAATGTCAAAGGAAGTGTTGTAATACAATCTTGCTGTAGCAGTAGTCTTGATTACGGCCAACTGAGTAACTGATAACCAATATTCTTGTTACCGTAACGGATTATCTTTTATGAAATATTGAAAGTCGGTCATTAAATATGATGATACCATTAATGTAATTCAAGTAACATTACTAAAGAGGGGTTTGAGGGAGTGATTGAGAAAGAGTGAGTGATGGTGTTTTAAAAAAAAAAAATTTTTAGGTTTAGGATTAAACCACTTTATGAGGGAGCTACTCATTTTTTTCACTTTAGTAGCTATTTTTACATTAGTAAGTTAGTTACGTTTATCTAAGGAACCCATCCCGCAGAAGACATCATTTTTTATTTGTGAGTCATAATTCATGAAGTGACCATTTAACTAAAAAAGGTGGATCACGTTTAAAACAGATCTTGTATTCCACACTGTACACTACGACTGGTGAGACATGATATCACCATCACCTACAGCATCACTTCCCCCATCACCAGACACAGTGCAGTCTCATTATCAGTCACAATCCTAAATGTCTTCTGGGCTCTGTGCGAGAGGAAATGAATGAGCTCATGTCGTCAAAGTTGGGCTTGCAAACAGTGGGTACCTCTGTCATAGGTGTCAAAGTTCACGGGCTTAGCATGAATGAACATACCCCTCCCATAGCCCTGTTTCCAGTCTGTCTCAGTATCACTTTGACCCCCCCCTCCTTAATATCTTTACATGCCTCACTCTCATGCACACTCTCTTTCGCCGTTGCTGGTTCTCTTTCTCTCGCTCACTCTCTCTCTCCCCTCCCCTTTCTTTTTTCTTCCTATCGTGGGTATCTCTCTGTGGGGCAGAAATCCCCCAAAGAGGTCTGGAGGGCTGCATAATGACAATAAATGAGCTGGAAGTAAATATGCAGCCTGTTTTCTGCCTACTGCTCTTTTACCAGTCAGCCCATAGGCTTTCATGGAAAAAATGAAGACAGATTGTGTTGCCAAACGGCTAGCATGGCGTTCTGTTTACCCAGGCCTGACAGACCATTGTTGACGATACAGCACATTTAATATGTTCTGCAGTACCATTATATTGTAAAATGTTTATTTGTTTGTTGCTGTTGATGATCATGTCCTTACACAGTAACTGAAAATGCATTTTATAATAGTGATATCCATACATATAGAACACAACATGTATATTGGAAATAAAGGTGAAAGAAAGATGAATACAATTATTGGCATTCACTTTCCATTCAGTTATATGGCTGTCTGTCATTTGCCTTTTACCAACTTTGAAGGAGGTGTAAGCAGTCTCATGGAAGAGTAGTCTGGCTACTTGTCTGGAAGACACTTCTCGGGAGGGTCCGCTAATCTTTCACTTAGCACGCAGCTTTTGATGTTGGAGAGGAAAGATAGCCACTTTCATATTCAAAAGGGGGTAAGTACACATCCCCCGAGGAGGCCAAGCACACACCCGTAATGGGGATAAAACAGACAAATGCATGTTTCTTGAACATGTTTAAGCCCATTCCACAAGCAGACATGGACATTGTCCAGGCATAAGTGCACTAATGTGATGACATTAAGGAGGCTGGATTAAACATGTGCTGAGTGCTTATTTGTTTGACATAAAGAGTAAACCATTCACAGATTTTTGTGAATGAAAACTGGAGGACTGAAAATGGCTGCGTAACAGATTTCTGCTAACAATACATTTATATATATATACATGCACACACATTGTATTTATATGGTAAATATATTTTGTTTCTGTCAGCTCAAATACTCTGGTGAAATCATGAATACATTTTTTCATAAAAAGGCTACCAGGCAGTAAATGTTTGTCCAATAGGTATAAACAGCTCCTCGTCAGTAATTACAGCACATACCACAAAATAATACGGGACTTCACATCAAACACAATCCATACAATGTGTAGGATTCCACGTCTACCTAAGATAGCCCTCCAATTTCAGCCATTTGGCCATTTGACCTAAATGTATAAACTCAAGACAATGTTTGTATAATTATTTTTACAAATGTTTATATTTGTTCCAAATGCAAATGAGGTAGAGGACAGTATACACCCTGCCCCCATCCGGCATCAGAATGTTCCTAAACCATCTGTAGCTTTTCATGTTCATAGGAACACCCCCGCAGCCCCACAGACAGTGCCAGAACCAGAAACCGGGATGTGCCGCCTTGAGGCACCACCAAGCATCCGCACCTTGGTCCTAGGTTCGTAATTAATATCAGCTGCAGGCGGGGAGAAGCAGGAATCTTCCTGAGGCAGACTGTAGTCTGCGTAGGCGAACTCCCCTGGGGACCGACCCAGCGCTGGCGTGGAGCTCCATCATGCAGCCTTCGCGGAATCATTTACTCTTAATGAGGAAAAGAAGTTGCATCCTCTCACACAATACGAGCTGGGAGACACAGGCGGCGGTTAGATGGAGCAGGACTGGGGCAGTAACTGTCAGAGATGTTGGTCCCTAAGCTATCAAAATACTGAGGAAATTACATTTGAGGTGAGATAGCAAACAAAAGCCAACAGACTGTCACCTATTGAACAGTCGGTGCGCTGTTATATTTCCCTTTCGTCTTTGTAATAGCGTTGCTCTTACTCCACTTCCCCGCAATTTAAAATGCAACGGCGTGGGACGAAGACGACCGGTGCAGGCCTTACATATACTGTTGCTGGTGCGTCATTACTGAATGTAGGGTCAAGTCGAATTGGGTAGTTTGTGTATTACGCTATGTAGCCTACCGTGAGAAACCTGTAGTCCGCAATAAAGGGGCTGACAGGCAGTCTTCACCTCCGTTCTCGTCCCATGAAAGAATTTACCATACTATAATTAAATTTCTCAATGGATGGATGCAACACAATGACTGTGTGATCATGCAAATAATTGCCTTTCCACTCATGCTCAGCCAAATTGGTGGGCAGGAATGGCCCTATCTGATCTTGGTGAATACAGCGAAGACTTCATGTTTCGAAAGAGTAATCATCCTGACTGATGTTGTACACTGGAGCTCATTATAGTTTGAATGGTTGCGCAAAAAAAGACATAAAGGGTTGAGTCTTGTAGGACGAAGTCATCCAGCGTTATCACTGGAAGACTGACATAAGCCATAAACAGCCCTACGCCCTCCGAGCCGCGCTTTTTCGAGCGGTGTTTCCTGACTAATTCCCGAGATGAAGTTTAAGATCAAGATTACGCTGCGGTGTGGGTACTGCACACTTACCCAGAATGCACAGCGGTTCTCTACTCCCAGGGGAAGTTCATAACAAGGTAATAGAATTGGGCCCGCGGGACAGCAAGGGGTGTTATTTTGTCAGTTTCAATCAAATTGTTTCTGGCCCCATCAGAAGCAGACTACATGTTTGGTAACACGGTGAACACACCCCACTGGGGAGTCAGCGGGGATCTCTAATAAGGAGGAGAGTGGATTTAGAGGGTAGACCAAAAATCAATATCGTCAGAGGCACAGAGCTCAATCTAATCAGGACTTAAACCCCTGGGCTAATTAAAAATAAAATATGAAAATCAATATGAATAATCCCTCGTGCGGACCATCTTGAAGCCGGCCCATGACATTTCGGAGTGGGTCTGCAGGAACAGTACCACCTGTTTCTTCGTGGGGCTGTTGGGACCGAATTACAACCCCATGAGGAGGGCTTATAGAGCCTTTCAAAGGAAGCTCGCGTCATAGGGAGAATGACAGTGTTCAATGGCAATATTAAATGATTGTTACTTTTCTCTAAATTGACTTTTGTGCTTCGTTTTAACTCCTCCTACTCCCTTGTCTACAACAGTGTTCCTGCATAATATTCTCACCTCCAGTTCTTACCCCTGGTGTTCGAGCCTCAAACACATCTGATGTGATGTCATTTACTGCTGGGAAGAGACACCCATCACACGGCGCTCCACCCTGCAGATAATAAGAGGGATGAAGATGATGAGGATGACATTTCGGTGACAGGTGCCATTTTCCCCTGTTGTCTAATTTACGTCCGCAAATAGAAAAACATGTGTGATCACATTTGCCTGGATGATCCAGTGTGAGTAAGAATGGCCGAGGACACAATTGAATCAAAGACGTTGTTCGACGATGAGCAGATCGTGCAGGTTACCTAACAAGGTTCAGAGAAACCCGGAAAATAAACCAATACCCCAATGTAGTAGGGTGGTTTTCAAATGGCGTTCTGGTCCTTATGCAATGACCCCCAGTCAGTTCTGTGTGCTTTCTTTCAGCAGACAAGCAATCCAGTTTACTTTACAGATGTTGACACGTGATCTGTTGGGGTCATTGTCTTGGTGAGTGAGAAGGATTCAAAGTGGCTCCCAGAGGAGGAGAAGGACGCCAGCCAGTGAGTCAGGCCAGGGCTGGATGATCTCACGGTGACAGAGAACAGAAAAGGCCGTGTTCGTGTCAGTGGGGACTGAAGTTCTGACTATGACAACTACCCCCTTCCCCCACTATCTCTCCCTGCCTCTCCTACGCCTGCTATCTCCCCGTTCCCAATGTCCGCGCGTCATGCCAACATGACACATCCTTTACCAGTCCTCACATGCCACAGGCTGCTTTTTGTAATATTGTGACTTAGTAGAATTGAATTCAACTGAAAACCGAAAGGAGAGAAGACAAAAAGTGTTGATGTATTATTCAGGGAATGGAACGATGTGAGAGTGAACACAAGTATTTTGACCTTTTTTTCTTTTGCTGCGACTGTGGGAAAGTGTTGCCATGGAGATATACGTTAGGTGGAATGCAGGAAGTCAATTAACCATCTAGCTGCATATCATTATTGTCTACCATGCATTGGTAAGCAGCTGAATATATGATTTTTCCGCCCTATTTAGAAACACTTCATGGTTCATATCAATTTGATGTTTTTTTATCCTATAGTTTTATTAATTGAACATCAATAATATCAATAGTTGGAAATCGGCATCAGCGACCTGTCAACACTGTGAATAAATGGGATTCAGGAGCCATTTGGAATCTTCAAACGAAACCATTGTATGTCTCAAATGAGGTATAATCTTGATGGACCAGCTGTGATTGTCTGCTGTTTTTCTGTAGAATCCAAAGGTGTTGGAGGCAAGGAACTCTCACAAAGGCCGGCTGATAAATCTGTCTCTCAAACAAAGTCCTGCTTGACACTCAGAGGACACAGACATTGAGAGGACGCACACATTGAACCACAAGCTGGTAGTATTGTCTGTCATTTGTATGCACTTCCCAAATACTGCAAATGATCAGCACACATTTCTGTCAGTCGGTGGCTTTTGTGTCTCTTAAGGAATAAGGGTGGGGCATAGCAAGTCAACAGCATATTGGAAGTGAACAAATCGAACAACTGAAACCTAGCATTTTAGGACCGGTTCTTTGGCATTAACAGAAGTAGCAGCAGCAGCAGAACTACTAATTACAGAAGAACTCACGGTTCATAGAACTGGTTCCCTGTAGAATGTGGTACTAATACGAACTAGACAGATTTGGATGGTTCTACAAGGCTAGATTGTAGATCAGGATAACAAACGTAGCATGCGTTAGTTCACCAAGGCAACAGAGGGCGCTGGCTGTAGGCTTGTTTAAGGCAGTCTTTGAAAAGGGGACTCTGCCGTTCTATTTCAAGGGGATGCTGGTTTCACCACCATGGTGCTGAGACAGACAGGTTTGAGAGGAAGCTGCCTTCCTGTAGGTGTGGCCCCCTTCCAATAGGCTTGGGATGTCCAAAAGGCCAGAAGTGGCAGAACGAAGAGCCCGGCTAGAGATGTACATTCAAGCATTGCCTGAAGGTAGGGAGGTGAGGCTCCTCTTACTGCTAAATGGGTAAGAACCACGGCCTTGAGGCCGATGCGAGATACAACAGGATGTCGGTGGACTGGAGGAGCAGGGTGACTAGGGAAAACTTGGGAAGGTTAAACACTGGGCCGGCCGCGGCATACAAGGCTCGGTTATAGATCAGGAGGGTACTGCGAGTCTAGAATATAGATCAGAGCGGCTCCACGAAGCTCAGTCATAGATCCGGATGGATCTTCAAGTGTATGTTATGTTATAGCGGTTGTGGCATAGGGATTTCTGGAGCAGTAGGCGATGTAGGGAAGATGCTAATGTAGTCTGGCTGTTATTACTGGGCTTGACCAGTCTCGTTGAGATCGGATGCAGCGAGCAGCAGATTGAATTCATCTGCGCCCGACTCTTGGCAGCGGCGAGGTTTCTAGTCATGGTGGGTGACAGGCGGATGACATCAGCGTGCCCCCGGGGGCTCTGGGGATGCAGCATCGCTTCCTCATCAAGACAAATAAAGGAGGACTTTGATGGTATCATCAGGGAGTCACAGCCTGCTCCCACATTGTCACTGTCAAACTGACAGGAGACGAACATTTCCCCGTAATCGAGTTTCTGTCTGCCTTCATTGTGCACAGATGAAGCTCGTGCACACTCTTTTTCTCTCCCTCCCGCGTTCTTTCTCGCTCACGGCTGTATCCAGACTGAATATTGAATACGTTCGCTGTTATATAAACACCTTATCAATGAGTGAGAGTGCCCTGTAATGTAATTCATCAGTTTTTCAGCCGCCTCAAATTCTATTGTTAAATTGAAAGAGTGAATGAGTGCAAAATATTTGTTTGGTTCCTCATTTCTTGGCTGGTGGTCTCTTGGTGTAATCACTGTACATGTTTGGGGTCGATATTAGCTTGGCTATTGTCTAGCATTGTGTTAAATGGCAAATGGGTGGGACATTCTTCACAGGTGGTCTGTTTTGATTAGCACTGTCTCCACAAAAGCTCCCCCCGCCTTTTGTGTCTCATTCAGAGAACCCCAGTGCCAAGACCATCCATGTGTGTTTTTGTGTCATTCCTGTGGATTTCAGTTTCAGTCGTCTCATATCTTCATATGAATTAAAGGTCAGTGGAGTTTGATGACCGACATTTCAAATATGTCTTTACCAAAAAAATTATACACTAGAAATATAGATTTCCATGATTTTAAATCAGGCAGCAGTTCAAAAAAAGGTATCGAAGAGTGACTGGAAAGTCCCACAGCCTAATGTAACCTTCCTGTGTCATCATTCTTCTCATTAAATTGGCTTATGCTGCCCTCCCCTGGTAGAATTGACAACTGACAAGAGCTTCCCTCACATGCTGAGTGGACTAAATAGGGATTGGTTCATAAATCAGAACACTGAATAACAATCATCACCGTCAGTGACACTTTATCTGGGTATACTTATATTTGTCTTGTTTTAAACAAATACTATATTCAATATTACCAATGTTCCATTTGTTCTCTTCTATACCCCTGTCTGGACAAAATATGCATTGCACAAAAAATAAGAGCAATTATTGCTAACGATCCCATTATGTACATTTTCTGTACATACTGTTACCGTTAAATGGTTTGTGTAATTAATGATATCAATTAAAAAAGTACATTCTTACACTGTCAACGCTCCTTGTTATGAGAGTGAAGCATTTTGTTCTGGCCTGCCAAGTAGTGGTCTATGTTTGTACCGCTAGCTTATCTTGACTTTGAGGTCCCCTTGCCTTTGGGCTTTATCATTATTACTCTGACCAATTTTACTTGAATGTATAATTAAAGCATTTTTCCACCGTGTCAGCATGGGGTGCTACAGAGAGCCAATGGCCTGGTGATTTAACGCTAGATAGAATCCCAAGAGGGACAGGTTTTTTCGCCCTTGAGCAGGGTTCTTGTCCTTAATTGCCCCTTTAAAGACACAGTTGTTCAAATGGGTTAGAGCTGGTCTGAAATGTATCATGCACTCGAAAGAGTTATTGGACCGGGACTATAATAAATTAGGTTTCACTATATCATCCCGGGTTTTATAGTAGCCATGTCATTAGGACGGCCATTTCCTCTTACTGTGCTATGCAAAGTAGGCCTGGTCAGTGATTTCTACCGTAATTCATCTTTTGTATAAATAAATAACCAGCGTGCAACATAGTCCACAGGGGGAAATGGAGCATACAAGCCATACAGTATGCTGACTGTTTGGATTCCCTTCAGAGGGAAAACGTTGCATTCAACATTCCTCCCCGAGGCTGAAGCACCAGTGCACACGGCCCTGTCTGAAAGCCCACGGTGAACCGGCTCCGCGGACACACATAGGAGAGTACAGTCAGCGGAAACACTCGCCCTCATCTGCATACAGAGGAGGAAGTGCATCCTGCTTCCACCCACCGAGAATCACACCAGTGCACTCTTACGCCATGCACCAATGCCAGTGTAATCTCACACCCCGCACCATCTGCCGGCAGCCCCCTAATTTGGCATCCTCCGCTCTGTGGGGAAGGACCCAGCATGCATTGCACTCCTCCCGAGCACTTTTAGTGAAGTCACTCGGGCTTTTGGGTCATCATCATCAGAAAGACCTGCAACTTTGCGGTTTTCCCCGGTTTTGAATAATACATACGCGTTCCCTAAATTCACTCCGCAGAGGAAACTACACGGTAGCGTTGCTCACATTATGACTCTAATGTCAGCTAGCAGGTAAAAAAAAAGTGCACGGCCTATGTGTGCAATATAAATGAATCTTGAGCAGGCAAATCTGTTTATTTCAAGGCCAAGCAACGCATAATATATACACGCTAGCTTTCATCTTAGTCAAGGGTATTCCATTTAAATATGTAGCTAACCTTCATGTGAAGCTGCTTGAGCAAACAGAAAGGTTGTGTATTGAACATGCATGAGTAGGTACCGTGCGACGTGAATCATGGTAGTAATAATGTGTGTGCCATTGCTGCAACCTGTGGCATCGTTGCAACAGTCGCCGGTACCTTCGACTCCAAACATATAACGCTAGCCTAGCTTGGGCTTTGAATCTCAGAAACCCAATTAAAAATACGCATCTCTTCGCAGTTCCAATTTTCTACATGCTCTGTTCTCATATTTAGCATTAGACAAAGTGTTTCACCATTTTCTTCTCAGGAAAACCAAGGCCAAAAATATGTAAACATCTGCTTCTTGCAATCACGAGTCTTGTTGACAAATGTCAGTACAAACAAATGAATAACAATGGTGACTATGTATGAAAGGAATCTGACTAGTCATTGGCGACTGTGTGGGGCCTGGAGTTTGCAACATCAACTACGTGAGGTTGATTGCCATGGAGCGCAGAGCTAACACTTTAAAACCACAAAATAGCACTATAGACCCTCAGGCCATTATCCTCTATTATATAGTAACTCCTTTCGTTTAACAACTCCTGCATGCCTTGTATCATAGTGCAAAACAAAAGCAGCATTCATGAGAGCCGCAGCTTTCCAGTGACATCCTACGGTTTATCACTGAAACCAATCGGACTCTGAACAAGTTTTTGTTACATAAAAAGAAAGACCCTGCCCCGGGCCCTTTATAATCTGCCCTTGTCTCACATAAAACGCTCCGGCTCAAATCACACAGTCTAATGGTCGGTATCAACGGATGCGGAAGAACTCGGCCAATCCCAAGACTTTGGTGTAAACATTTCATAGGGGTTTCAAGTCCAGACTGGCGCGTCCTTGGGACTCAATTGGGCTAACGGAGCCAAACTGAACCTCCAATTACACGGACCGTAAGGAGGACTCGCCAGCGCCCCGGTCTGCGGAGGGCCTAAAGCTATCTGCAAAAGGGCTTTTGAAAAAAAAAACTCCAGTCAGTCAGTGTGAGGGTGGAGGGAGGGAGGTGGCAGGGAGCGAGGGAGGTGGGAGGGAGGTGGGAGGGAGGCTGGCAGGTCCGGAGGGAGCATGGGCTGCGGGTTGGGAGTTAGGGGGAGCAAGGGGGGGGGCTGCCAACGGAGGGCTGGGGACGCCGGGCTGTTGACAGTCCCCCCCCCTCATTAGAGGGGCCAGTCGGAGGCTCTGCAGTGCATTGTGGTGGAATGAGTGTTCATCCGAAGCACTTGAATGCCTGTGAATCCCGCTGGTGTGTTAAAGCCATACGAGCCTGAGAGGACACCAAGGGCCTGTTTGGACCAGTGCACTGTTTTGACATTAATTATCCCTCCCCCATCCTTGGTTCAACCCCCCCATAATGTCTACATGCCTCTTCCTCTGTGGCATCCACTTAGTAGCTTGTTATTTCAGATGGGGCACTGGGCATGGTTTTTCAATAAGCCTCTCCTTCACCTGTCGAAAAGCGCCACGTCTCCGTTTACTTAAGCTCACGAGGACAATGACGCGAAGACAAAAATAGGGCGACGAGCTGAGATCTCCAAACGCGTGGCCGCCATCGATACCGATGGCGCTAGTGTAGGACGGGAACAGGCATGGTAGACGATGCATGGAACTTTGTCCCGCGGATTATGATGGTCTGAACGTAGCAGATGACAACGTGTCGAGCCGAGCCGGAGTGAGAGGCCGCAGCGACGGCGACACCCCCCCCCCCAGCACAGGTAATATGAGAGCCTATTGTGGAAGAGCAATAACACTTCTGCCTCACAGCCAGGAGTCAATGGGGGGAGGCGGGAGCCGCTCGCGTGTACCCTTATTGGAGTGTATAATAAAACGGGCCAACAGTGAGCCAGCTACTACAAACATGCACTGTCCGACCTTAGCGCTCGGCGCTCCAAAACAAATTAATACACCTCCGCATGAGAAAACACACATCACCGGCGAATAACCTGTCGCCAGATAAGAAGCACTGTTAAACGAAGAGAGTCCCGGACGGTGTTCATTTCTCCCCTTTGAGCAATGGTGTTGTGATGCCCCCAGATTGGGAGTGTGAACGCAACAATGCTTCACTGGTTCCCCGGGGGGGGGGGGGGTTGCTGAGACTGTTCCTCTGCCGTGAGAAGCACCCAGAAAAAGAGCCACGTCTCTCTCCACTGGGATCCGGGCTCAGTGGGAATGTAGTGCAAGAGGCAATTATCAGAGCACCTAGTAGTGTGTACAGCGCTCCCTTCCTCTTCGCTGTCCTCTGCCCACACTTCACAACAGGTTCACATCTGTCAAGTCCACATCTAATCATCTCAGGAGGACTCTTGATTCCGTGGTGCAGATGAGGCCTCCCACTGAATCAAAAATAGGCGTTCATTCGTCTTGAAACTTAAAGCCTTTGGCCAGGAAGTCGTTAAAAATGAGAACTGGTTCTCGGGTTGAATTATCTACAACGGTTGAATAAAGACAAAATGTAATAAGAATTACATTTTGATGTATCCCCATAAATGGGTACGTTTTTAGTGTTTCGGTAAGAAGTGCGTTCTCTGTATGTTGTCTGGACATACCTGGCCTCCGCTGTCCAACGGAAATGAAATACCAAACGCTCCAGAATCATATGAAAGAATGTGCCATGTTCTTTGAAAACAATCAAAGCAAAGATTTCAAAGGGCCTCCTACTTCTGGTTCTAGCCTATATTAGCTGCACACGCTTGTTGATAACAATGGCTCTTGTTTTCATTGTGGCTCATTGTGATCACTCTACATTTCACAAACCTCCTTAGTCCAAGAGTTCCCAGCTCCCTGCACTGGTTTCATCAGCACTGGATACACAAAGGGAATAGAGAAGAGCCGACTCCTGGAGATACAGGGCTGCCCTTTGATGTCTGAAGCATTTGAAGCCTTTTCAGCTCCAGTTGTCATAGTCAAGGTGTTGAGGGTAAAAGTGAATCCACAGTACCGCGCTGTACTGCGGCAGAAAAAGTCATAGAGGTCTGCTGTCTGAAAAAAAAACACTGTAAAAGATATATGTTGTAAGGAGAAATAGGATTTGGATTTCAAACCAGGATTTCACCTCGTCAGCTGCCTCACAGGCAGCAATAACACAGGAAGCCTAATTCTACAAAATAAATAAAAACACATTCTTCACATTGATTTGATTAATTAGTGGAGACCAATTAGTGGAAATATCATCAGAAAGGGACTGCCCATGCAACATACTCATCCGTCATATGTCGTGAAAAAAATCCATTATTGCTATTATTGAAGACTCACAACAATGTCTTTTGCCTGGGGTCAGAGAACACCATGCAAATATTATTTCCTAATACAGCTTCCTCTGTAAGAATTAGGACAGTGAAGCATTTTCTATTTATTTTGTATCTGCACTCCAACATTTAGAATTTGAAAACAAACTATTAAAATTAGGTTAAAGTAAAAATAACCAGCTTCTATTTGAGGGTTTTCGTGTACATATTGGTTTCACCCTTTAGAAATGACGACACTGTTTTTACAGTCCTACTTCAGGACACCAAAAATAATGTTATACTTGGCTAACAGGGGTCTCTGGATGGTCAGGTGTGTTGTCTGGCATCATTAGTGCAGTCAGAATAGAATTTTCTATTTTTAGAATCTGGGCTTTGAATTTGCCTTTTCGAGTCTGCTAATTATGTCTGTCAACATGAGGACAAAAAGAGGTGTCAGTGGAAGCTAAGGAAGCCATTATGAGGCTGAAGGCCCAACGCTAACCAAAAACTACATTCTGGAACATAATATTGAAAAAAGTAAACCACTGTTGAAGCTAAACAGCCCAAACAGCCTGGTAGGCCAAGGAAGAACTCTACAGTTGTTGATAAAAGGATGCCTGTCCAACAGACCAGAAAACCTCTCCGGGAGGCAGTTGTGGGTGTGTCAACTAGCATTGGCTGAAAACTTCAGCAGCAGACTTGAGGCTATGCTGCAAAGTTGTTGTTTAAAAGATGGATGGCTGGATTACAGTACCTATAAGAGCCAGCACAGTCTTGGAAACAGGCATTGTTGACAGATGAGACTAAAATTAACACATACTAAAGTGATTGCAAGGGTAATGTGCAGAGGCAACCAAAGATGGCTGCCATTCTGCCGATGGGTTGCAGATTACATGTTGTTATTGCATACAAAGGATATGCAACCAAATATATCAAACAATAAAATATACAAAACATGTAAAGCAGGGGTCATCAACTCTGTCCCTCGAAGCCAGTTCCACAATTTATTTTTCATTCCAACCCACTAACCAGAGACTTATTTAGACCTGAGACACCAGGTGGGTCCAATTAACTATGAGGCAGAGCCGAAAACCAGCAGGCTCCTGCCCTCATAGGGTAACAGTTGATGATCCCTGATGTAAAGTGTTGGTCCTAAGTTTCAGGAGCTGAAATAAAACATATCAGAAATGTTCCACAAGCACACAAAGTTTCTATATCTGGCATAATGAATTAACTCAGTGAATGTTCTGATATCGTCTCTATATCCTGTAAACTCCTTAAAACTGTCACATGCTGCATTTATACACAGTCATTTTGTACTAATTTCCTTAATTACTGAGCCTCTAAAACATGCTGCTTTCCAAATATAAGTGCTCAATTATGACATTTTCTAAATCTGTCTCAATACTTTTGGTGATCTGGAGGAGCATCATCCAGACCTTGAGTGTATACAGCCCAAAAAAATGCTGCACTGTCCCAAAAACTACGGAAAGCCCCGAGTATTACTCAATAATACTTTGAAAATGACTTATATTCAGAATAGCACAAACATTTGCAAACCCCCTAGTTCACAACTGGACACCTTTACACTGTTACTTATTACAGATAACAGCTGTGGTCATTCAAGACTGGTTTCATCAGACTGCCTGTAGCTATGTCTGTTCAGTAAGTGATCCTGGTTGTGTAAACACATCAAATTGTCAAGCCCTTTGTCCTTGAGCTCTGCTCCCTGGAACTCATTTGCAGCAGACTAGCAGCGAGCCGTGTGGGCAGAAAACACACCAATTAAGCTGACATTCTGCTTTCTGTTCACTTGTCTTTCCAAAGCAATATATTGGATGGAATGATAACTATAGTGGCAAATCCCAAAGAGGATACACTGCAGATTGAAATCCCAGTGATCCCAGTGAAAGTGAATGTAGGCTAATAATTACCAGTGTTTGTGATTTACTGTTTCTGTAGTTTCCCCTTTGCAAAGTTTTAAAATGCTGGACATAGCAGACATGATGGGGCATGAATATATCCTCTTGTTTGTCTAAAGTTTTATAAAATTTTCTTTTTGATGGGTCTTTTCATTATTATAAATGATCTTATAGTGAAATACAGTTCATATTGTATTGTATTTACACAAAAGTAGGCTAGAGTGGTGGACACATTGCTCATACATGATGGAACATCATGTTTGAGCAATGTGTCCACCGCTGTAATCTATAATTGTTTCTCAGCCTTTTATAATTTTCATCACTTGATAATGGTTTAGTCCATATGATTGCAATACCATTCTATATGAACCAGTCTTGATTTGAAAACCTTACACCTATATTTGCCAAAGATAGAAATGGTAAGAAGGGCCCTCGTCACCTACAGCAAATATCAAAAATATTTAGGAGATTTCAATCCCATTAAGTCAATTCTGTCACCAGCAACACAGCACGATAATTGTCTCACTCCATGTGTTTGAGAATCATTTGTTCGCTTTATCCATCTTTTGCCCATATTATCTATTTGTGTTTTGAAATGCATAGGGCTTGAGGAATATTTGTTGGATCAGATTAAGAGAATCTGCATGTGGGTAATTAGTGCCAAAAGCAATCCAAAGTTAGTGATCAAAAAGGGTTCAAAAAATGAAATGGAAGTCAATATTGAGTTAATAAATTTGCTATGTTACATGTATTTCAAATGCAATTTTATGCACCAAACCAATAAAAAGTCCCATGTAATTCCCCAAATGATTTTCCAATAAACAAATCACCTATTTCACACAATTTGAGGGGGTCTGCAACAGGCCCAATTACAGCGCAGTCTTTAATACGAGGTGGTTATCATATGTTGGCTAATAAAGACAATAAAGTATAAAGCAAATAGCAATTTACACTTTGAAGTGGTTCCAACAAAGATAACCACACATCCAAAAATGTATATGTAGATAACGTTGCCGGTAGAAGGCAGGACACAGGCACCTTGAAAACAGGGGACTGTTAATAAAAATAACTAAGATGTAAAAAATCTTAACAAGACATGAACTGAACAATCTTACAAAAGGAATGGAATCAAAATAAATAACCAACAAGGGACACTTGGGAAAGTGAAACTTAAATATAGACAGTGTTGTGGAACACAATAGGGAAATAACAACACACAGGTGTTCATGCTACAAATGCGAGAGAGTGCGATGGATCTCACTGGCACTGCAGGCCTGCCCTGCCAAGACGTGACAATGTAGACTGGAATATCTGCATCTATTGATATCATCATGTTATCATGTCATGGAAACCTATTGAAGTGATGGGAAAAAAAGATTCAAATGGTGTACAGCACCTAAAATAACATAAATGACATCTACCCTGTATTCCAGACTCAACTCGTAATCTGCACGACAAATGCCCCTGGATAACATGCAATACAGCCTAAATGTTAAAAGCTATGAAAATGTTTGCAATATTTGTTAAGGATACTACACACAATTGTCTTTATTATTGTTGGATTATAGCAATTATAATATCCAAAACATGTACATAATACATCTGCAGTAATAGTGGAATTATTGAGCGTCACTAGTATACTACTTGTTAAGCAGGACCGTGCACGGACCTTTGCAGAGGCATGTGCTGAAAAAATGCTCGGAGTTGTCGGCTCCCACGTATGGACGAGTGCGTGATGCGCATAACAAAGACGGACCGTGCATGTGTGTGACGCGCGTCACGGAGACTGACGGGCACATGTCAAATGGAAAGGGCACTATATAGCAAAGGTGCATGTGCTCTGCATCGGTTGAGCCTCTCCAGTGCTCCTTGCCTGTGTGTTGGCGGTGATATTCTCCTATTGATGTCAATACGCAAAATGGAGCAGTGGAAGTGGAGATTTGTTTTGAATAAAGCATAAGGCCCTTATAATGCACCAATCTTCCAGGATGAATCCCTGGAGGATGAATCCCATTTGTAGCACTTTTAAATATATTACACGACAGAGAGAAAGTAAATAACTGCTAAAATTGTCAGTCTCACTGCTTGAGATATTTTTTGGTCACACATAAAGCCCTCAAAAGATTTGGATATCAGGAAATCAATAATAAGTTGACATAATGATTGAAAATAAATAATAATAAAATGATTGATTGGGATATGCAATACTAAGCTATAGGAAGTACTAGAAATGTCATTTTGAAAATAGGACACGGATAGACTGATGAAGCCTGACAGTTAAATTTGAGATTAAACCAGAAAATCCTTTTACTGTAAATACATTTTTGTCTTTAAAAATGCACTCTGGGATCTTAAGCACACCATGTGCTTTGAGACAAATTTCTATGTATATGCAGTGCCATGAATTATTGGCTGTCTAGGTAAACATGAAAAAAATTGCTTTGAAATAATGTAATTTTGTTCATCAGCTGCGATGTCATCAGAGCAGATCAGATTGAAGTGGACTGCGGTAAGACCTGAGACTGTACATTTATGTAAACAAAACATGGTGTGCAAACACTAGCTTAACCAGAAGTCATTGCTTAACCAGTCTGTAATATCTGGTGATTAGATTACTTGCCTCGGAAGTTTCCATCTATTGTTATTGTCGCAGGCTACATATCCTGGATGCTAATGCTAAGCTAGCAATGAAAGAACTGCAGGCTTCCATTTGCAAACAGCAGATAGAACACCCAGATGGTGTTTTGGTGATTGTATTGTACATCAATCATTCACATCTGAAAACTGTTTTCCCCAAATCCCACCAAAATGTCTCCTGACACACCAGAGGAGACAATACAATGGACAATGTGCACACAAACATTCCAGAGGCTTACAAAGCCATTCCCCTCCTCCACCCGGGTCAATGTTGATCCTCTCTCACTATTCCTACTTCCCAAGTATTTACCCCTCATTAAATGTGTGAGGACAGTAAAAGTTTGGCCAGAAGGGTCAGACTCACTTCTACAGAACTAGTTTCAACACAGAAAGGAGGTTGTTTGCCACTCAAGCCATCCTTGACTCCCATACGGACATTGAAACCTATGCTTCATCCGTTCTGGATTACATCAACACCTGCACCACCGATGTCACCACCCATAAACGAATAAAGACCTTCCCCAACAAGGAGCCGTGGATGAACAGAGGTCTGACACCGGAGAACTCTGTGAACTCTGCAACACATCACTTACCACACCCACTCGCCTCTCAGGTCCTTGTTGCACTACTCCCTTGTACTACTCTGACACTGCCTAGCAAACCCTGATAATGGAAATGTTGCAGGTTCATGTCAACCTCAGGAACCTCACCGCTGCTATCCCTGCATTTCAGTGGCGCATGTGCATTGTACATTCAATATGCCTCTTTGCACATTTTGAATTGCCATATTACTTGCATTTTTTACAGTTGTTACACACACGTCTATCTTGTGCACCTTAGTGCTGCTATCTCTGCATCCTGGTGGTTCATGCTACCCTACTACATTACTCCTTAATTTGCGTTGTTGCACATCTAGAATGCCATTTAGAAATTGCCATTTCTACCCGAACATCTATTATCCCACTTCTAACATACACTATACTTAATACTTGTAAACATTCTGCCCTGATCTATTTACCTTAATGGCACATTTAGTATTGATATTTGCACTGCATTGCCTTCATTGCACATCTGCACATTCCACTTGTAATATACATATACTTAATAAATACAATATACTTATTAATTCTTCAATATACTATATATTTAATTTGCACTTCTGGTTAGATGCTAACTGCCTTTTGTTGTACTGTACTTGTACTGTTCAATGTCAATTAAGAGAAATTTAATCTAATCTAAAATTGGTAGGCCATGACAAATGGAATGAAACAAAAGTTGTTGAACTTTACAATGGCTATAAAAAGCCTATCACCTGAATAAACCAGCCCTCAATATTTTGGCAATCATTAACAAATGTAAAACTTCTGTAAAACGTCTGTTTTTTATTTTATCTTTTAAAACATTCCAAATATTGTAGTAAAGTAACATTGGTTTTATGTTAGAAAATATTTACATACAAGGAAAATAAAAATGGAAATATGTTGCTTGAAGTAGCGTCGTGAACTGCTATCTTCAGGTCTCCCCACAAATGTTCAATGGAATTCACGTCACCGCTTTGGCTAGGCCACTCTAGCAGTGTCTTGATGTGCTTTGGGCTGTTTTCCTTCATAAAGCTTGGCATTCAGGTCTAATAGTTTGAATTTGGAGCCATCAGATCAGAGCATATTCTCCTCATACTCTCATATCAGCCAGCATGTCGAATGTCTTTTACCCAGGCGTGGCTTCCGTCTCCCCATCACCCCATCACTTGTATCCCTGGGGAGCTGGCCCTGCTGGCTGCCCCCCATAGGGTTCATAAGCCGTCGGTTTCTCCAGTGGGGTTACTGGTGTATCGCTGATTCAGCAGGCGTGGCATATTCACTCCACAATCTAGATATGTTCTGATCAGCAGCAGAGACTGACCCCATGGAGGTGGGTTCCGCACACTCAGCTTCTGTGAAACGCCAATGTCACCAGACCTCCCATTCTCCCCTCTACCGGCACTTCCTATTCAATATCTCTCTGTCAGATCAACCAACATTTGCCCTGTCCCCAGCACCATTTGACCCTGGAACACTAGGCAACGTCCTCAACCTAGACCTCACCACATTGTTCCATCTCACCTTGTCACCACTCGCCACCCTCATCCCTATTCTGGTCCTACTCCGCTGTCCCATCTGCGCGAGAATAGTCAAACACATCGCTAGCCCCTTTGCTGTCACTGTCAACTCCACCCGTCAGGAACGTCAAGGTCCCTGGTCACCCTATAATTCTTGGACTACCCTGGTAACAACTCCAGGACCTTTATACAGAGGGGAGCATCCCAGGATGATCTCCAACGTTTCCAGTTGAATCGACCTTCAGCCAGAAATACCATGAGAGTATCTAGAAGACGCCTTCTCTAAGTCATGTGATACCCGTCTCCCTCCTCACTGTCCCTGGGACTGTGCCATAAACCTTTTGCCTGGTGCCGTGCCCTGACCTGGTTACATGTAAAACCAAGCCTATGAAGGCTTATGTTCAGGAGGCACTGTAACAGGGTTTCATTTCCTCTTCCTCTCCAGTATCATTATGCTTCCTCTGTCAAGAAGAAAGACGGGGGCCCTCCGCACCTGTATTCATTACCGGAGCCTGAACAGTGTTCTAGTAAAGTACCGGTACTCCGTAAACGCCCTCTTGAACTCCCACCATCACAGGGGCCGGCTCCAGTACCTGGTGGACTCGGGGTGGGCTTACGGATCCAAGGAACGGCAATGGATTGCCAACCAGGACATCCTAGACCCTGTGGTGTATTGTACTAAGAGTATGTTATTTGGTCTCTTGGTTTGTCCGTTCTTTTCACACTGAGCTCCCCAGACTGGATTTTACGGGTAAAGAAATATTTTAGCCAGGATGGGGTTTTCTGTAAGGTCCTAAAGTCACTTGGTAGCAAAAGGTTATGTATGGAATAATGTACTGTAGTACACAAAACATACGACACATTTGGGCTAATGAGCTCCACTTTTACAATTACTGGCTGACATTTTACCGAACCTCCACACTAAAGCTTATACCTTTCATATTAATTTCTCCTTGATCATGCTGTAACTCAGTTTGGGCTATAATTAAATATCTTGGCTGTCCCTGATCATATTTACATCATATTTAGACCTAGAAGACAAACAAGGTACAGCCTACGTAATGTACTCAAAGTAGCTGTCACTCAGTATTTTATAAGCTGTGAGTTCAGTTAAAATCACTCTAAATCATGTACTTGGTCTGAAGGTGAACGACTTGGAAACTGCATTGTCTTTTCAATGTTTGCCAAGACATATGATGATTTAAGTGGACTAAGATACAGTATTGTGCAAAATTCTCATGCACCTGATATTCGAACTAAGGCCATATTTGGGCAGTACGTTTTTTCATTAATTTTATATGATATAAATATATTATAGTTCTAAGACTTTTGCACAGTACGATATATAAATAAACGTATGATGACCTACAAAACAAAGAGACAATCGTTTTGCATGCAATGTGATTTGTAGATTAGTCAACTGGCACTTGCCTGCAGTCATTTTTATCCTCTTAAACTGAGCTTCTGTATCTAAGCTAGGGGGAAGAGGTGGAGCAGAGATCTCTAACCTGCTCCAAAGTGTGTCCTTACAAAAATAACTTGCCAGACTGCCAAGTGATGCTACAAAGTGTCAAATCTAATTAAGGTAAGAATGATTTGCTTTGTTGATTCAGAAAGTTGATTTGGTTTAAAATAACATTGTTATTGAATACAGCAGGTTGGAACAAACACCTTATATCAAAGTTGTTCCTGTTGGCCACATGATGCGATGTGGCTAATTCTGGGAGTTCACTCCTCCTAGTGTTTAATTGGAGTCAATTGGCGTAGGGTACTGTATATGGATGGCTGGGAAATAGGATAGTGGATTTGGCACTGGGGGACTTGGAGTTAGTCAATATTTTGTGAATAGGAAGAGAGGGTGGGAGATTTTTATTATTTTATTATTCGATTTTGTATGTCTTTATTATACATCTGCCCTATTGTTTTTCTTCTTGTATATTAATGAATGAAACACCCATTCTCTCTGCGTTTGAAATTGTTTATGTATTTTGCAGCTTCTTATAAAAAAATATAAGATCACTTACACTCCTATCACCTCATTTAAAAAATTATAATAATGAATAATAATACATTATATTTATATAACGCTTTCAAGGACCCAAAGACGCTGTACAAAAGTGACATGGAACAGAAAACAAACAAAAACAAAAGAAATACTATGAGATAGTGGACAACAGTCACCATTGTTTGGTGGAGACAGTAACATCTTGTCATTACATTAACATTTACCGCATCTGGTCTAGAAATGTTTACGGAAGATGTATACAATACTGAGCTCTTGCACTCTAAAGTAGCTATGTTTGATTGTATTGCACCATCTGCTTTGTAAACAGATCTCATGGGATTTTTGAGATAAGTAAAATAACTAGTGTATTTCAGAAATTTTAGGAAGGCAGGATATTTTCCTGTAAATCAATTCCCTTTGTTTATAGACATAGATGAAACAGGTCCCTGACGGCTGTTTATTATTCAACCATCTTGCTTTAACTTCAATCATAACAACTGACCTGTTCCTAGGAAAATGATTTCACCTGAGTGGGTTTAAATTGTTTTGCCAAAACCCTGGTAGCTTCACGGGGATAAAAGAAAATGGCTAATATGACAGATCGCAAACGGACATTTCTCGAGAGCGGTGCGGTCAATCAAAAGCAAAAACAAAAGTGGAGCATTACTTTCCTCCACAGAACAGCTGGCATGAGGGGTCTGGATCACAGTGTACAGCGGAAGTCGCTTCGAACGCTTTCCAAAGTCTTCCATTATGAAGCGCTAGGTGAGATGTTGACCGTTTACACAGGCCATTCTGACCGAGTTACAAGTTCAAATCTAGTTGTGAATGGTCCCCTTGGTCTGTGAAATAGTTTCACTGGTTGAGCATAGTGCCTAGGAAGCACAGGCTGCCCACCCCGTCTGATCTCCCTGATTCATTTATGGGTTATTTCCGTCCTGGCTCCCAGCAGAGCCCACTGGCAGAGCTCCAGAGAGGGGTCAGGTTAAAACCCCCGACGGGCCCCGGGGAGGAAGAATCAGCCGGGCTGGGACTAAGCACACCAGGCACCCGCCAGCCCTGTGAAGTGCCTCCTCTAGGACAGCAGATGGGGGACTGCAGATCTAGAGCCACACTCCCTAGGGTCAGTCAATTGCTCTAGTGGAGTCAACCGGCTGGGCTTTGAATCACTCTCATCTGGCTCCCAGTCTCCATCGGTCTCGGAAGTGAAATCAAAACTTGGTCTTCCAGATGGAGGGACAGACAATGCGCAATATGTCCTGATGCACTCTGAGCAACAGATTTATGACAGCCATAAAATCAAAGAGCAAAGAAAATCTAGGCGCCTGTAAATAGTCTGGCGAGTTTTGGACGCATGAAGTTGAAAACATCTGCCATATATGTTTTTAGTTCTGTTATGGTAGGAGAGAATCACTGTAACGAAACGAAGTGATTAGGGCATTCTGCTAATATGTATCCTTGTGACCAGTTAACATGCAATCGATTTGATTACTGTATGTGCCAGATTCTGTATAGTGTGGGTCGACATTCATGTAAAGATAACATACAAAAAAATGGAATATCAAGTTTTAGAGCAATCGCTAATGAATGTTGTTGATAGAGAAGCCTGCTCTCTATCCAGAGCCATGGTGCATCAACATTCACTGACATGAGTCCCACATACAGCTCACCTACACTGGAAGTCCTCGGTCTGCCATTCTGTCACCAGCAGTTCAAGGGCACCACACACCTAATCCAGACCTAGCACGATGGACCTTGAGGTCTGTCAGATTGCCCATGTGTCTGTGTGTAGGAGGTTCTCCTGACAGCGGGCCCACTTTTAATGAGGCACACCTGGCCCTCATTCATAATAGAAGGCGGATTTCATATTCATTTGGTGGCAATCACTCTGTCAAGGGTGATGTTAAACAGCTGTAGAAACTCAGTAAGCGCTGCATAATGTATGATACTTCAGATTTGTTTGAACCAGAAGATGCAATCTTCATTGTTGACCCCCACTCACAATGCATCCAGAACCGGCACTCCAACACAATCAAAAATAAACCACAACAGAGCAGCCACCCCGACACAATTAGATCATATCTAATTCCAAACTGTATAGACAAGCTTCATGTACAACCACATTCATAGAAACAGCACAGTGGCTAAGACAGCGTGTACTGTGACCAGTCACTTTATTCAGTGAGGTTTCTTATGCTGAGATCGTACTCAGAGAGTGTCATTAATGAAATAGTTGTGCATTGCAGCAGGATAATAATCAGGGTCTATTCTTCTCAGGGCTGCTTTTCAAGTTATTGTTAGAACACTTGAAGTGGAGCTGGATGGTAGGAGTCGGATTGATAAGACAGGTTAGTAGTCTGGTAGATGCTTATGGAATACATGGATGTATATTTTTATATGGATAAATCATTTGTTATGTGCCTGACCAGTCACTGCCCTGGACATTATGTTCCCCTGAAACAGTACACATTTATCTGATTGCTATTCCTAATTTTTCCTTAGCGTCTGGTGGACATTGACGCAAAGGGGAGCCTCTTGTCTGACTAGGTCATCAGTTAGGACAGATCGTAGATAAGGGTGGTACAGTTTGGCCTCCCTCAGCCTGATTGATGATCTAGCCCTCTCAACAGATCTAGAAAATTGAAACCTTTTAGACATGAGATATCACAGAGTGAATAAGTGAAAAATGGAGTGGGGCATATTCACGACATGAGATTAAGTAAAAGTAGGAAATATTTAATAGAAATACTAGGATTTTCAAAATAAATGTAGCATCTGAGATATATGAGATACATATAGAATACTCTGGGATGTTGGCCTTCTAGGCAGAGTTCGTCCTCTGTCCAGTGTCTGTGTTATTTTGCCCTTCTTAATTTTTTCTTTTAATTAGCCTGAGATATGACTTTTTAGTTGCAACTCTGCCTAGAAGGCCAGCTGTGTCGTCTCTTCACTGTTGCCATTGAGACTGGTGTTTTGCAGGTACTATATAATGAAGCTATCAGTTGAGGACCTGTTAGGCATCTATTTTTCAAACTAGACCCTCTGATGCATTTATCCTCTTGCTCAGTTGTGCACCGAGGCCTCCCTCTCCTCTTTCTATTCTGGTTAGAGTCAGTTTGCGCTGTTCTGTAAAGGGAGAAGTATGATCAATTAACCTTTTGAAATATTTAACTTGGATTAACAAACACACCATGCAATTTGAACACAGGCCTGATGGCTGCTAATATTGGGCTTCTGTGTGCCTATATTTCTGCCTACAATAGTCATTTATAACATTAACAATGTCTACATTGTATTTCTAATATATTTAATGGACTGATAATGTTTCTTTCAAAAACAAGGACATTTCTTTCAAAACCATGAAATCCATCATCTTTTTCTTTCCTTTCCAAAACAGTTAAAAAGGAAGGTTTTCAATGAGGAACAAATGCGTTAAATTTGCAGTGGTCTCTTAATTTGGACCCTTCTGTTTGAGGGCATTCACAGACAAACTGGATGGGGTTAGGAATTACAGCTCTTTAATATGTTCCCCCCTGTAAGATAAACCTGTACCATAATGATGGGAAGACAAAAGTATGGAGAAGGCTTGGAATGGCTCATGATCTTAAGCGTACCCCATCATCTGTAAAATTCGGTGGAGGCAGTGTGATGGCATGGGCATGCATTGCTTCCAGTGACACTAGGTCACTATTGTTTAATGATGATGTGACCGAAGACAGAAGCATCCGGATTAATTCTGTGTATAATGATATATTTTCTGCTCAGAATTAGCTGAATTCAGTTAAGTTGATTGGACAGCACTTCAATTTACATACGGACAGTGACCCAAAACATGCTGTGAAAGCAACCCAGGCGTTTAAGGCAAATAAGTGGAATATTTTGCAATGGCCGAGTCAATCACCTGATATAAACCTGATCGAGCATGCATTTCACTTGATGATGACCAAACTTATGGCAGAAAGATCCACAAACAACAACTGAAGACAGCTGCAGTAAAGGCCTGGCAAAGCATCACAAAGGAGGAAACCCAGCTTTTGGAGATGTCCATGCGTTCCAGACTTCATGCTGTCATTGCCTGCAAAGCATTCACAACAAAGTATTGAAAATGTACATTTTATTTATGATCGTGTACATTTGTCCAAATACATATGAGCACCTGAAATAAGGGGAGTTCAATGTTCTTGAACTCATCCCAGTGCCCTTCCTTTATCTTGTCTCCAATTGTCACTCACACCAGGTCCCAATTAAGTCATCAGTATGTGTTAAAATGTTTCTCCTCTGTTCCCTCATGTCGCTGTGTGTCCCGATGTCAGTGCCACCCTTTGCCTGCGCCTAGTTCGTCCTCTCATCCACTACACCCCGATTGTGACAGAGTGTCTCCAAATGGTTGCAATTCCTAAACGTTTCATACAGTATTGTTCAAACCTTTCAATTAAAGCTGAAAGACTGCATCTTGGTTATTTCATTTCAAATCCAGTGTGGTGGCATACAGAGCCAAAATTATGAAAATTGTCTCTGTGTCCAAATATTTCAGGACCTAACTATAAATATATATATAACAATGTGTGGATAACTTTATGCTGACAACAATTACTACAAAGCATTTAAATAGAGAATGATCAGTAATTTATGCATTCCACCAAGCTCACTTCACTGTACTCACAGACGTTTTTTTTATTTAATAAATCTTCTAGTTGAGAGATTTTGGAAATGATCAATGTTCTACAAGAGCAAGAATACCACTGCTAAATTACTCTGAATGAATGCTGCCCTGGCTCATGTGAGTTCATTATTTTATGTAAGAGAAAAGTTCTGATTTAGTATGAAATGTTTGAACTGTGGTGCAGAAATATTCTCTTCAAATGTAAAGAGACGTAGTCAGCTTTCCTAAGAGGATTGATGCTTTGATGAGCTGAATCAATGTTTGTTGTTGCTCTGCAGAATGAAAAGCCTTGACTTATGCGTATCTCAATTCTCAATATCTGCTATTCACCGGTAAGTTGCAAGATATCAATGGAATAGAACTCAGACTGGCTTTGAAACTGCAGTATATCTGTAGAACGTTTGAAAGAATTTGTGCTGAACATTGTGCTATAATTATTTTTAAACACATTTTATCCCATCCCACCCCTTCTCTTTGTTAAAATCATTGGCCTATTTATATGAAAGATCTCCAAAGATTGTGGAGAAAGCATGATTCATACACAGAACGTGTAGAAAATCTCTCAGTGATGCTCACAGCCATTGTTAGAAGGAAGAATTTCTTACAGTAAGAACCACGCTGAAAGTCTATCAAAGTGCAATGCAGGAAACATTCAATGAGAAAATGTAAAATCAATCCTGGGAGGAAAAGATGGGTAATTCCATTAAATGTCAAAATTAGCTAATTGTTAAATTAACTAAGACACGCATCTTCTGGGACCGGAATTACAGTATGTTAGTGACATTAAAAAACAGACTGCAATTCAATTGAAACGATACTGCAGGAAGCAGGCACTGTGGAAATGTAACATTGATCCCCGGAGGGAAAGATGCATAATTCCATTAAATGTCAACATTAGATAATAGTTAAATTAAGGAAGACATTCATCTTCTGGCGGCAGAATTGTTTGGCATTTTCTAATTTAGGTTTATTACAGTGCGGATTTCATGTTTTTGACCGTTAGAAACTCTTCCACCTCTTAAAACTAATACCATAATGTTTAACCCCTCATGCAGTACAATGCACCTTATTTTTTTATTGATCACATATATTTATCCATGGCACAAATACACTAATGACAGTATGATAATATATAAAATCTCATGGCAAAATCAATAACCCATTTGAGATGATTGGATCTGGGTTATTTTGTCATTTCCCAACACAATAACAAAATTGACAGTGATGTGCTTATCAGGCTATCCCTTTTCAACACATTGTTTAGACAGAGAAACCAGTGGCCTTTCAAATTTCCTTCCAAGAAATTTAGTTAACATTCTGAAACATATAGAGATACGGCTATTTACAATCCGGGGGAATTATCCTCCAATATGATTGTGCTGTGAAGCTGAGTTATCAGAGTCAGCACACTGGGGTTTGTCTTACCAAGTGAAATACATCCGGTTGAAGCATTAAATCAATGATTGTTTAACTGTGAATCAATGACATCTCATGCCTTCACTCTCACCACTAGCCTCATTATCAGCACGAATTGACACAGCCTACAGCCCAAAGCGAGAGTTTGTAAATGCCATATGTGTCTGAATAATTATATCTGAAGGAACATGACAGTTAACAGGAAAGTGCAACTTCAAAATTGTCAGTTACATTAATTGCTTCTATTCAGTTGTGAATTCGGTGCTATAGCCAACTTTTCAACAGGCCAATCGTTGTTTTATGTAGTCAATCCATTAACTATACACTTGACTATGCTGAGTGCAGGTTTGGTTTTAAAGTTGTACATCACAGGGGTGTTAACACAAAGATAATGCTAGGTCAGTCTATTTGAGTGTACAGATCTGGTAAGAGTCATCACAAATCACTGAGCCTAGTAATTTGTGTTCTAAAACCTGCTGATTGCTATATTGTTTTTGAGCAACACAAAGCCTTGAACTGTTGCTATTGATTGCAGTAATTAATAGGTTGTACTCCCAAATCTAACACCCGAATAAAGCGATTGGAAGTGAAGAACGTACTTACTTGAAAAAGTTTGGCATTGTGTCAAAATGGACTACTAAGTATTAGCAGGATAATTAAGGTCAGTCCAATACAGTGTCTTCTGAGATTTTTCATCAAATCAATTTAAATAGTGTCCATTAACAAAAGATGATGGTACAGTAAATAAGCACATACAAATATTCAGACACTCAAGGTAAAATGTATGCATTGAAACATTTCACCAACACGGGTGTCTTTCACTCCACGAGTTAGGTGAGGTCTCTTTTTCCAGAGATTGTACACATCAGGTTATATTTCCATAAAGGTTGTTTTGAGATTAACAATACTTATTGAGAGTTTTGCATCATTTTAAATGTTTTTTAGATTTAAAAAATGTTTTGTATTTGACAAGTCGCAGAGATATTTTAGTAAGGGGAAGCAAACTCTCAGTGACACAAACAGATTGCTTGCAAAATAATTCTCCCCAAAATGTATTGAATATCAGTCTGTCTGCCCCTCAGCACGTTTTCTCAACAAAGGGTTCTTTTGATCAGCTGCATACACTGCAGCAACTCACAGTTGAAGAATTCTCAGAATTGCATATTCAACATATTCCTTTTCACTAAATATTAAGCTGAACTGACCATCTGAGCAACATTGTTAGCATGCTAGTTTCCATTAGTGCCCCTGGATTCAGGAGGAAGGCTGTTTCCACGTGGTCGTCAATAGGTTGTGATAACAAAGGAGATGACAACCACAGGTTGGAAATCTGTATTTCAAATCTGTTTCCTTCCAAAATCTTTGGGAAGTGAACTAATATGAGAGCTTGATGTATTGCAATGCAGACCGCTACTTAATGCAAGCACACATTTCTGAGTGAATATTACAATAGGCTCCAGTCCATACCAGTGAGTTACAGCTCTCCATGTGCTGTGATTCACATAGGTCGCTTCAGGCAGGCTAAGTTTCCAAGACTGTCAGCCAATTTGTTCACCAAACACAGTAGCTATGGAACGACAATTATCTTGGGTTGTTGTTCAATAGTGATATCCATGATAAATAAGCTTTTCATTTGAGATATAATATACCATTAATTGATTATAGAATGTTATAAGCCATTATAGGTGGTTTACTTCTGTTAACTTTTGTTTTGTGTCAGCCCAAAAACAATAAAACTTCAGTCTGTTTCCTAAAAGGCTTTATATTCTGTAGTTCCACAGCAGCGTCTGTGGGCATGAGTGTTCCTCATCCACAGATGTTCAAATTGGTACTTGCCAAAATATGTACTTTTACGTAAAACTAACGCATGCCCTAGAGGGCAGTGTCGTATATTAAAAGAAGTAAGCAAAAAGACAGTGCCGCACATTGCATTGTCTTGTGCAAAAAAATGTATAAGAGAAAAAGTTCCTTCATTGCTCCTAAAACTCCTTGTCTATCTGTTCAAGGGAGGATAGCTTTATTTTGCTGTGCACCACCTGTGAATGATTATATCCACGGATCCATTTCAACAGTGATCGAGTACTCCCAGACAGATGTCTATTTATAGATGTTTGATTCTACCAATCAAGCACAACATTCAATAAGCATCACATCATTTATATGGCTAGTATACACATACTATATGTTATTTAGTAAAGTATGCTGTATTGGACTGAATGTAAAACAGCAGAAATATGTCGATTGAGTTGCACACGGATACCTAAATTACAACAAGTTAACAAGCGTATACAGTGGGGAGAACAAGTATTTGAAACACTGCTGATTTTGCAGGTTTTCAACTGTGAAAGACGCGATCTAAAACAAAAATCCAGAAAATCACATTTTATGATTTTTTTATTGCATGACATAAGTGTTTGATCACCTTGATTACCACCCAGTAAGAATTCCGTCTCTCACAGACCTGTTAGTTTTTCTATAAGAAACCCTATTCTCAACTCATTACCTGTATTAACTGCAACTGTTTGAAACCGTTACCGGTATAAAAGACACCTGTCCACACTCTCAATCAAGCAGACTCCAACCTCTCCACAATGGCCAAGACCAGAGAGCTGTGTAAGGACATCATGGATAAAATTGTAGACCTGCAGGACAATTGGCAAGTAGCTTGGTGAGAAGGCAACAATTGTTGGTGTAATTATTAGAAAATATTCAAGATGACGGTCAATCTCCCTCGGTCTGGGGCTCCATGCACGATCTCACCTCGTGGGGCATCAATAATCATGAAGAATGTGAGGGATCAGCCCAGAAATACACGCCAGGACCTGGCCAATGGCCTGAAGAATGACCACAGTCTCAAAGAAAACCCTTAGTAACACATGACGCTGTCATGGATTAAAATCCTGCAGCGCACGCAAGGTCCCCCTGCTCAAGCCAGCGCATGTCCAGACCTGTCTGAAGTTTGCCAATGACCATCTGGCTGATCCAGTGTCACGAGGCACAGGGAATCCAAGAAGGGAGATGGAGGCAAACGCAGGGGTGCAGGGGAAAACTTTAATAACCAAAAACAAAACCGAGTGCCGTGCACTACAACAACAGAACAAACAACAACCAGGCGTACGAGCAAAGGCAAACATGAGACAAGAACAGGAACAGGCAGCAAGGCTACAGCAACAAGAGACATGAACAAACAACAATGACCCAACAAAGACAGGAAAAAACTGGCTGAACTAAATACACCAACTAACGAGGAGAACAGAAAAGGTGGGGGCAAAACACAGGTGAAAAAAATTAACTTATCAACTGAAACAAGAACAGGAGAGACCAAACAAGGACATGACAACCCACAGACAAACAGAAAACACTTAATGGAACAGCCCCAGCAGGCCGGGACCGTGACATCCAGAGGAGGAATGGGAGAAGGTCATGTTGTCTGATGAGACAAAACTAGAGCTTTTTGGTCTAAACTCCACTTGCCGTGTTTGGAGGAAGAAGAAGAATGAGTACAACCCCAAGAACACCATCCCAACCGTGAAACATGGAGGTGGAAACATCATTCTTTGGGGATGCTTTTCTGCAAAGGGGACATGACTACTGCAGCGTATTGAGGGGAGGATGGATGAGGCCATGTATTGCGAGATCTTGGCTAACAACCTCCTTCCCTCAGTAAGAGCATTGAAGATGGGTCGTGGTTGGGTCTTCCAGCGTGACAACGACCCGAAAAACACACAGCCAGGGCAACTAATGTGTGGCTCTGTAAGAAGCATCTCAAGGTCTAGCCAGTCTCCAGACCTGAATTTGGAGGGAGCTAAAAGTCTGTATTGTCCAGCGACAGCCCCAAATCCTGAAGGATCTGGAGAAGGTCTAAATGGAGGAGTGGGCCAAAATCCCTGCTGCAGTGTGTGCAAACCTGGTCAAGAACTACAGGACTCATATCTCTGTAATTGCAAACAAAGGTTTATATACCAAATATTAAGTCCTGCTTTTCTGATGTATCAAATGCTTATGTCATGCAATAAAATGCTCATGAATTATAAAAAAATCATACAATGTGATTTTCTGGATTTTTGTTTGAGATTCCGTCTCTCACAGTTGAAGTGTACCTATGATAAAAATTACAGACCTCCACATGCTTTGCAAGTAGGAAAACCTGCAAAATCAGCAGGGTATCAAATACTTGTTCACCCCACTGTACATACAAATAACAATAGTATATAGCAACTACATTAAACAAAATTATAAATGCCCCCATTTATCATGCGCTGAACTCAAAGATCTCACAAAAGGCCCATTTCTCTCAGATATTGTTCACAAATCTGTCTAAATCTGCATTAGTGAGCACTTCTCCTTTGCCAAGGTAATCCATCCACCTCACAGGTGTGGCATATCAAGATGCTGAGTATTGCACAGGTGTGCCTTAGGCTGGCTACAATAAAAGGCCACTCGAAAATGTGCAGTTCCATCACACAGCATAATGCCACCGATGTTGCATGTTTTGAGTGAGTGTGCAATTGGCAAGCTGACTGCAAGAATGTCCACCAGAGCTGTTTCCCATAAAATGTATGTTCATTCCTCTACCATAAGCCGTCTCCAAAGGCGTTTCAGAGAATGTGGCATTCAACCGGGCTCACAACCGCAGACCATGTGAAACCCCCTCAGCCCAGGACCTCCATATCCAGCATCTTCACCTCCAAGACGGTCTGAGACCAGCCACCCGGACAGCTGGTGCAACAATCGGTTTGCATAACCAAAGGATTTCTGCACAAACTGTCAGGAACTGTCTCACAGACGCTCAACTGCATGCTTGACATCGTCATCGAGGTCTCAACCTGACTGCAGTTTGTCATCGTAACCGTCTTGAATGGGCAAATGCTCAAATTCGATGGCGTCTTGCCCTTTGGAGAGGTGTTCTCTTCACGGATGAATCTCGGTTTTCACTGTACAGGGCATATGGCGTCATGTGAGTGAGCGGTTTGCTGATGTCAACGTTGTAAATCGAGTGGCCCATGGTGGCGGTGTAGTTATGGTATGGGCAGGCGTGTGTTATTGACAACAAACACAGGTGCAATTTATTGATGGCATTTCGAGATCTTGAGGCCCATTGTTGTGCCATTCATCCACAACCATCCCCTGATGCTGCAGCATGATAATGCATGGCCCCATGTTTCCTGGAAGCTAAAAATCCCAGATCTTGCATGGCCAGCATACTCATCGGACATGTCACACATTGAGCATGTTTGGGATGCTCCGGATCGGCATATACGACAGCGTGTATCAAGCAACTTCAGACAGCCATTGAAGGGGACCAACATTCCACAGGCCACAATCAAAACCCTTATGAACTCAATGCGAGGGTGATGTGTTGCACTGCGTGAGGCAAATGGTGGTCACACCAGATACTGACTGGTTTTCAGATCCCCCCAATACCCCCCCAATAATATAATTAAACGGCTATTGAAACTAAAATGGCGAGTTGAAACGTGCATTTGAGAAATTACTATTCAAATTGGTGGCTAGCAATCTACTGTTAAAAGTAAAATGTATAGTGATATCATAATAGTGGTTATATTTATCATTCATTTTGCTAATGTGGTTACATTCATAATTGATTGTGGTTCATTTGTCACCCTTTCCCACCCATTCCGTACTTCAGAAATTCCATGATCAGACATTTATTGGGCACGGAAGTCCTCCTACAATAATGCAGAAGAAGGAAATCAACTCATTCCAAGTGAGGAACTTGACGGACTAAACGGTTGGGCTACCCGTCATCAGAGCACACCAGGAGAATCAGGGCAAGTCATACCGGTGACCCCGTAGCTGGAATCAGGATAACAATTCTAAGAAAAAATCTATATATAATAATATATGCTTCAAATGTTGCTCGACGAGTGACCACCTGGCAAGTGACTGCAAAGCAGCTGTAAAATGCATGTGATAGCAGCTGGCATGTTACAGCCCTTCATTCAGAGCCAGACCCATGTATAAATGAACATTCAGAGCAAGGTAGAGAGGAGAACAATTCTTCACTCGTCATCAGCTCCAAGTGTACTTGTGGAAAAAGCAACACCTGCCATTCTTGCTGAAAGATCTACCTCGTTAAGGAGTACCCTAGTGTCTACTCAAAGAGGTCAATCAGGGGTTGGATACTTATTTCCCTCATTAAAATTCAAATAAATGTATAACATTTTTGACATGCGTCTTTCTAGATTTTTTGTTGTTATTCTGTCTCTCACTGTTCAAATAAACCTACCATTAAAATTAGACCGATCATTTCTTTGCCAGTGGGAAAACCTATAAAATCAGCAGGGGATCAATTCCTTTTTTCCCCTCATAATAGCTCAGCTCAAAACTCATATAGTTGCTCAGTTGGAAGTACTATATTTGAAAAGACCACAGACAACAACAAATTTCCTCCATCCATTGTGTATAGATTTGATACAGAGGAACTTCTACATGGACGATGAATTAAGAGCCCTAATCTCAGCCACAGAAGCCATTGATCTGCTCATGGCAATTCAAGAAGTCCTCGTTATCTCTATCCTGAGGCTACAAAAGATAACATTAAATAGCCCGGTTGTAATGCAAGCATTTCTTTCTGCAGATTATGCCAAGGACCTGAAAGAGCTTGATCTAGATGTCGACCCTCTCCTCATCTAGCGCAGTCTTAGGTTGACTTGGGACATCAAGGACATATTCCCATTTTGTGTATCTTGTACTGAGAAAAATTTCACACTAGGAGAGATACTTGCGACAGCTTGTTTGACCCCTTATACAGCTCTGGAATATATTAAGAGACCACTGCAAAATTATCAGTTTCTCTGGTTTTACAATTCATAGGTATGTGTTTGAGTAAAATGAAACATTTTGTTTTATTCTAAAAACTACTGCCAACATTACTCCCAAATTTCAAATAAAAAATACTGTCATTTAGAGTATGTATTTATAGAGAGTAACAAATGGTCAAAATAACCAAACAAAAATCAGGCAAGCCTAGTTCAGCTGGCCCGCAATAGAAAGTGCTGCCTTGTCGAGATTCAAACCCAGGTTACCCACATGGATGGCTGTGTTGTTAACTTCTACACCACAAAGCTGTACGTTTTACCACTGTCAGTATAGCCTATTGTGTTAACCCTGAATGGATCCTCTTTTCCCTATCGCTATTTCCACAGCAATTCATGAATGATATTGATACAGTTACACTGACAAACATTTCTTACTAAGTTGACCTCCACTACAAATAGCATCTATGAACTGTATAGCGTTTTCCACTGGCCGTTTCAACAGCTTATTAGCCAGTAATAGGTTTACCAGTATCCTCTAACATCCTAGGAAGATAAGAATTTAGCAATTGCTAGCGAGACTGAAGATTAACTTTTCTATGCCAGAAACAGTCACAGTATAACCGTATACAGTTTAATTTAAGGCTTACTATAATGTAACTCTCTGTATATTGTAGCCAGCGAATGTGTATGTCTATCCTGACCCAAAACGCATGCATGGATGCGTACTTTGAAAATCCCCCAGAAACGCAGTTTAACCGCAAACTGTTTTTTTTCAGACTTACTATGATGTAAATACTGAAGGTTTTAGCCAGCGGTTAGCCAGGTTTCATCTATACAGAATAATTCCTAATGCGTACATTGCTGTTCTGAACACAGGACCTATACTTAACAGGTCCACTTCTCTAACCACTACGCTATTAACAAGGGGGAGGCTGTCAGTCACTCAGTCAGTCACTCTCTCATTCAGTAAGAGACATTCGCTCTTCTTGGCCGGCTCCGCTTACACAGACCGTCAAATTATATTTTATTTTTCAGTCCTCAAATAATGCAAGGAAAACAAAATCATATTTCCTTTTCAACAACAAAATACTAATGTTTTAACTTAGGAAGAATTAAAAAATCTATAATTGATGGAATAAATAATAGATTTTTGTCACAGCTCTCATCCTTCTTGGCATGCTATCCACTCGTCTGTCACTTTGCTATCCACCAGTCTGTCACCACACCTTGACTGACCTGGCTGTGTGGCATGGAGCATTGTCCTGCTGGAAATGTTGGGGAACATTGTAAGAGCAGATGGAAGCAGGTGTTCTTCCAGGATAACGGTGTACTTGGCTTGATTCATGCATCCTTCACAAAGACAAATCTGCCCGATTCCAGCCTTGATAAAGCATCGCCACATTATCACAGATCCTCCACAAAATGTTGCAGTGGGTGCAAGGAACAGGCTTGTAGGACACTCCAGATCTCCGTCTAACCATTAGACGACCAGGTGTTGGGCAAAGCTCAACATTTGACTCGTCAGTGAAGATGACCTTACTCCATTCCTCTATGGTCCAATACTTATGGTCTTTTGCAAACTTCAGCCTGGCTCTTCTTTGCTTCTCATTTATGAAGGGCTTCAGCCCTGCCCCTAGGAGCCTGTTTTGAACCGTCCTACCATTGCACTTCACTACAAGCTGCTGTTTGTAGGTCACCTGACGTCATCCTACAGTTGCGAGTTACATTTGAATTAGTTGACGGCCAACTCGGTCATTGGACAGTGGTTTTTGGCTTCTGCCAGTCTGTAGCTTTACTGTCCACAATGTCTGGTGCTTGACCTAGAACCACCATTTTTTTATCTTCAGAATAGAAGCAACCTGACACTCACTGTATCCCTCTGTCAGTAAAGTAAACCCTTCTTTTCCTCATCAGCTTAATAGTTTTTTTTAAATTCAAATTACCTTTGAGTTACTACTTGTACAGTTTTTCCATCCAGCTAGTCCTAGAGTATGAAGATAGTGTCACGTCCCCGCCTCCGTGATTCCGCGGAGGCGGGTCTTCGCCTCCCTGAGCTGGGATCACGCACCTATTCGCCCTATCCTCTCTCTCGCCTGTACCCAATCAACTTCCACACACCTGTCTCCACTTGCCTCCTCACTAACAGAATTTCTATGGATCCCTGTCAACTCTTCCCTGCCGGACCAATTGCAAGTTTACATTCAGTTAGAGCTTATCGTGTACCAACCTTCTGCCCATCTCTGACTACTCTGCCTGCTACATGCCCATACTTCTGCTGTCAGCCTGTGTACCAACCACCTGCCCGTCCCTGACTACTCTGCCTGCCACCGGTCAGTACCTCTGCCACCTGTCTGTGTTTCGATCCCATGCCTAACCCCGATTTCTCTGTCTGTCACTCCCTTCGCCCTTCCAATCCGCGCTTGGGTTCCAACTCGCATCCTGACAGATAGTGATGACCACAGCAGTGGTTTTTGGCTCAGTTAATCACCTAATCAGTACGTTATTATGCAAAATCAGGTGTGCCTGTGTTGGAATTTGACAAATACTGGAATGGACTGGCTGCCATATTTGCGGAGATGCTGATTTAATAAATATTAGAAGTGGTCTCTTAATGTTTTTACAGAACTGTGTATAGTGGCTCCCATAACCAACCAAGGAAAACTCATATTGCTACTCACAAGGCCATGAGAGATTCAAGCACCAAGGCTGTGTTATTACTGAAGAAACTCTCTGCTCAGATGGAATTTGGAAAGTCTGAGCAAAGAAGTGCGTTTCAAGTAACATAAGTGGGAGAGTGGCAGAACAGAAGATGGCTGATCTTCCTACAGATTGGCTCAGAGACACTCTTAACAAATGTGGGTCTGGACGTTTTAGATGCTTGGAACATAACTACATGCCGTACCAATCGTGGGGCTGCAAACAGTAAAATATGAGCAGTAAAATACACTTCACATGCCTCAGTGTGCGAGCCATGCACGTTGAGCTTATAAAGGCAATGGACAGTTCAAGCTTCATCAATGCTCTCCAGCGCTTAATTGCACTATGTGAACCAGTGAAGTTGATTCACTCTGACTGTGATACTAATTTCAAAGGATCCTGCAAAGAGTTGAAAATGCTGCTGGAGGATAACAGTGAACTCAATGTGCCGCACTACCTAATTGAACCACCTCACCTCTTTAAACCACCTCACTTGTCACACAAGGGAGTAACTTGGGAAAGGTTGGTAGGAGTTTCAAGAATGATCCTAGAGGTTTTTTTCACACATCAGCTCTTTAGATGTCTCACGCACGAGGTGCTTTATACCATCATGGCACAGGCGACTGTTATCAATGCAAGACCTCTTACACACATCTCCACTGACGCAGACTCACCTCTCCTGATTCCAGCCATGACCCTCACACAGAATGTTTGTACCCCTGACCAACTTTCAATGATTTCAGATGACCCTCACACAGAATGTTTGTACCCCTGACCCACCTCCAAGGATTTCAGATGACCCTCACACAGAATGTTTGTATCCCTGACCCACCTCCAAGGATTTCAGATGACCCTCACACAGAATGTTTGTATCCCTGACCCACCTCCAAGGATTTCAGATGACCCTCACACAGAATGTTTGTATCCCTGACCAACCTCCAAGGATTTCAGATGACCCTCACACAGATGGTTTGTACCCCTGACCAACCTCCAAGGATTTCAGATGACCCTCACACAGAATGTTTGTATCCCTGACCAACCTCCAAGGATTTCAGATGACCCTCACACAGAATGTTTGTATCCCTGACCAACCTCCAATGATTTCAGATGACCCTCACACAGATGGTTTGTACCACTGACCAATCTCCAGAGATCTCTGTTGATTCTCACACGGAAGCTTTGTACCAATTTCCAGGGATCTCACATGATGCCATTATGCACCAGCAACTGTGGAGATTCCAATTCACCTTTTGGGAGTGATTGAAAAGAGAGTTTATCTCTACGCCTCAAAGTCGCAGGACAGTCAGAACGACATCAAAGAAGCAGAAGCAGACACTTATGTGAATAAATATGACAGTTTTTGAAGAAATATGGACATATCAATTTCGATCATCCTTCAAACGATAACTATAGATGAAGGTGATGTAATTGAAAGCAAAAACTATGAAAAGGAGTATTTATTTAAAAACAAATTGAACAAAGATGCCAATTCCTGCTGAGGGAAACGTTTAGACACCTTATGCCTTAATAGCTGGTATTGCCCCCTTTGGCTGAAATAATCTCAGTTAGACATTTTCTGTAACTGTCTACCAGTCTGTGACATCGACTGGGAGAAATTCTTCCCCACTCCTCTATGCAGACTTTTTTCAGCTCTGATGTTTGAAGGGTTTCTTGCATGCACAGCCTGTTTCAAATCACCCCATAGCATCTCAATAGAATTAAGATCCAGGCTTTGACTTGACCTTTTGAGAACTCTCCATTTCTTTCTTTTTAGCCATTCCTTGGTGTATTTACTAGAATGTTTTGTCATCTTGCATGGTCCACATCTGCTTCAGCTTACATTTTTGGACCTCACATTTTCCTCAAGCCCCTTCTGAAACAATGAAGAATTCATATTAGATTCTGTGATAGTAAACTGACCAGGCCCTGCTGCAGCAAAGCAGCCCCGCACCATGGCATTTTCACTCCTACGCTTTACAGCTGGAATTAGGTTATTTTGTTCAAAGGCTGCCAATTTGCGCCAAACATGCCTTCTGTTACTGTGCCCAAATAATTCAACTTTGGATTCATTTGTCCAAAGAACATTGTTCCAGAAGAACTTGTCTTTGTCTAGGTGTTATGTGGCAAACTTTATTCTTTACCTGATGATTTGAAAAAAAAAACCTGACCTGGCTTTTTTGGCCGTTTTTTAAATGTTCTACACAAAATCATTTTCCAGACTGTGGAATGGCTGATTACTAATTGTTTGGAGATCTTTTTACATCCCTTACCAGACTCATAAGCATCTACAACCTTTCTAAAGGCTTTAGAGAGCTCCTTTGATCTTGCCATGATGAAACCACTCCAATAACCAAGAGCAAATTAAACAATATCTAGAGATTTAAATAAGACAGGCTCCTCCATTTTCAGAAGTAATGAATCTTGGGGTGGCCTAACTTTGTCCTCACCATAAAATTGCATTTCTATTAATTACATTTTACAAATCGTTTGTACGAGTCATTACTTCAGTTTTACTGTAGTTGTTATTACCTCATCTCTTAAATGTTAAAATGAATATTAAATGTCCATATGATTAAACATGTTGGAGATGACAACGGTTGTCATGGGGTGTCCTAATTTATTCACATAATCGTAGTTCTGCTAAAAGACAATCAGGTGAAGAGACAATCAGCCACTCCTAGGAACGATAGAAAGTCCAGGAAGCTTGAACTTAAAGTTACCAAAAGTGGGACTGTAAAAACCTCCAGGCCTGTTACCGAAGTAATAGTTCTCATGTCTTGCTTTAACTGTAATTGTAACTATAATTTAGTATGCATTAATGAGTAACTAGCATCGGTATTGTGTTCAATACCAGGTGGGCAGTGTCATGATACAGTAGCTGGATATATTTATCATTCATTTTGCTTATGTGGTTACACTGATTTTTGTTTGTGGTTCATTTGTCACCATTTCCCACCCAGTGCTACTTTCTGGAATTGTTATTCCTTTTGCAGCCCTTTGTCATATGGCACTTTTTAAATATAGCTACCGTCAATGAAACTTCAAGTTTAAGCAAACACAAATTCAGTTATTGTTGTTATACAGGCTACTGAACATTTAGTAGATCAAACACTGGTGTCCTTCACAGAACAACCACATTTAATGTAAGGGTAAGAAAACATGAATTCGCTACCATTAATGTAAAAACATTGATAGAGTAACTTTTATGTAGCAATGTGCACTAAAAGTTCTCAAATCCCATTGTGATGCGTATTAGATTTTTGGGTGGTGGAAACTACTTGGTATGACTGACCACATTCCTCTTTGATAACTATTAGCAATTTGTTTGCTTACGCAGAATGGACAACTTATTTATTATTTCACACCCCTGGCCAACTCGCATTGTACAAAACAACACTGTTAAGGATACAATTGCCAATATGTAATTTGTTAGGAAAACAGTGAAACAGCATGAATTAGCTTGTCAAAAGGAATCACTGGGGAAATTATCTTTAGTGGCAGATGTGTGATAATGTTATGGTTGTTAGAATGGTATAGGTGGGATAAAAGCTTATACAAGGTATCTAGGAGCATCAGGCAAACAAAATACGAAATAGCACTTTTTTGTTTGTAATTAGTACTGCCAGACACAGAACATCACATGGGTAAGTGCAACGTTTCAGCAAAAAAGAATGTATAACTAATGTGTTTTATCTGTCTGCTGTATTCTCTAACTGCCAATTTGTCAGGGAGGGGTTCTCTATATTCTATGGTATCTGTCTTTGTATTTTATGAACAGACAAATACAGAAGCCAATTTCACCACAAAGTCCAAATTTGCTCATTCTAGATGATGTTGATGAGTTGTATTTTCATCACTAAAATGTGTCATTGCCAGCATTAGCAATAAGCACATTTAGTTGTTGAGCTTTGGTGAAATTCCCCATTAAACAATATTATATGAAATATATTAAAGATCAAAATCTTCACCATACATTGTGAAATTCAATGGATACCAAAATCACCAACCGAGGGCTGGATTCAATCTCACACAGAAAATCTAAGTAAACAATTGAAATCACAAGCTGTTGCAACATGCGTGAATTTCATCACGGCAACTCAGAATGTGACTCAGTAGTATGTATGGCCCATATGTGCCTGAATGCACTCACTACAATGTCTGGGCATGCTCCTGATGAGACAGTGGATGGTGTTCGGGGGGATCTCCTCCCAGGCTTGGATCAGGGCATCAGTGAGCTCCTAGACAGTCTGTGGTGGTACTTGGCGGTGTAAGATGCACGGATGCGTAACGTCCCAGAGGTTCTCAATTAGATTCAGGTCAGGGCAACATGCCAGCATCAATGCCTTCGTCATCCAGGAACTGCATACACACTCTGGCCACATAAGGCCGGGCATTGTCCTGCACCCGGAGAAACCGAGGGCCCACTGCACCAATGTAAGATCTGACAATGGGTATGAGGATCGCATTCCGTACTTAACAGCAGTCAGGGTACCGTTGGCTAGCCTGTGGAGGTCTGTGCGACTTCTAAAGATACCAAACTCGTCATGCTGGATGTTGTTGCAGGCAGCATAACGTTCCCCACAGCACGTTCATACTCTCACGTCTATCACATGTCCTCTTGGTCAAGCTTACGCATCTCCAGTTCTTGATTAAGTCAACATGTCTCCTGCTCGGTTGAGTTTAAGCGACTCCTGTTCTAGCCTATGCAGCTCCTGTTCTGTCTCACGTTTACACATCTCCGACTGGAGCGTTTATCGCCTGATCTGTGCCCTCTCTTTGGCCAAAAAGGTGTCCAAGTCAAAAGTAGCAGTCGTAAGCCAGCAACACGAGTCAACAAATACCGAACACTACACAAGCCGATCACACAATCACATCCGCACAGTTCGACTCTGAACTAGACACCTAAACCAATTTGCATCAGTGGCATGGGTATCAATGAGAGATGCCGGACGAGCCCCCACGTTATGTTACAAACCCTGTGGCTCTAGCATTCTAGAGTGGATGGTACAGAGACCCGTAACATAAATCTCATGCAAATTAGAGTAGTGTAAATGCACAGTGAGAACAAATGACACAGACAACCAAAGCTACCGTCAAACATAAAACATTTATTATAAACACACAGTAAATGGGTTAGGGAAAAAGGGCTGGAACCAAGAAATGAAATAATATAGTCCAAACACACCTAAACTGAACTTTACTGCCTCAAGAACTGCTAAGCTGGCTGCTAACCAATACAAAAATACAGTAGGTTTTCCGCTCAGCTCTACACAAACGCGCATACAGGGTACCTGCATACGTAACAAGTGTGAACCTGTTCTCATCTGTGAAGAGAACAGGGCGTCAATGGCAGAGCTTCCAATTCAGGTGTTCTTTGGCCAATATCAAATGAGCAGCATGGTGCTGGGTTGTGAGAACGTCCCACTACAGGACATCAGGCCTGCATGCACCCCTCATGGAGTCTGTTTCTGACAGTTTGGTCACAAACATGCAAACCAGTAGTCCGCTGGAGGTCATTTTGCAGGGCTCTGGCAGTGCTCCTCCAGTTCCTCCTCACACAAAAAAACAATACCAGTCCTGCTGCTGGGTTGATGCTCTTCTATGGCCCTGTCCAGCTCCCCTCTTGTGGGTTTTGTAGTCAGTATGAGTCTCAATACATGTTTCCAACCAAGTCAACGTTAGTGAGGCTATAACACTTTTGCCAAACATATAGCATTAGCTGAATAAATAACAGTTAATACAGGAGGAAATCACACCAATCCAATCTTCTTCACAGCAACACAGCTGTCAGTGGTGGGTTATTTAAACAGTAGGAATGGTTTATCTGACATTGGGAAAACGTTTATATTATTTCCGATGCGTTTGTCACAATATTCTGTGTTAAACTGGCTGCACTATGCTATTCTGACCAGCCATAGAACCAAGTTAAAAGTTCAACCAACAGTTATTTAGGTAAATTAGCTATCAACTTTGTTTTGACAAATAAGAATGTCTTCTCCTTCACTCCCTAACAGATGGATTATTGACCCACCCTGATCCAATGTACAGATAGCTGTCAGTACTTATGTACACTTTCATTTTGGTAGCAGTGTAAGGGGATGGATTCACACCCCCAAAGGTCAGTTCCAGTAGGGAAGTCGCTGTTTTTAATGACTAATGCAGGTTGCATACCTTTATTTTTCATGTTTTGTGAGGTGATCTAAACACTCATGGGCTGTAAAAGTAGAACATTTGACCGGCTTGGTTGGTAGCTCCACAGAATTCCCAGTGGTAGGCGCCATGTTATAACAATGTTTTGCCCGCCAGGCTGTCAGAGCAATCATGTGACTAACTATGAATTTGGAGAGTGACACAAGTTTGTTGTTTTGTCCCTGAACCCCAGATGTTTTTGATATAATGACTGTGTGGTTTAAGTATAGGCTGTCAGCTTTAATTTGAGGGCCTGAAACCTTTGACCTTCAAAGATTACAGACTAAGATAGAAAACCTCTTAGTGCTTTTGAAAACACTACACCTTTGTTTGACAGGTGTTTCAAATGTGCCTGATCACAACAAAGCGTACTCCTCATCTACTGTACTGTATATGACGCATTTCAATCTATGATTCTGTTTTTAACAGAGACCATCAAGGCAGAATGGAAGGATGAACAGCCACTGAATCTTCCATAACAGATTAGGAGGATCGTTTCAAGAACATAAATACATTTAAAAACAAAGTTAGTTATTCTCTCATAAAATTGAACATCTTAGACTAAAAGTATCAGACAACTCAAACAACAAAATTACATAGGAACTCCCCTAGTTTTCCATTAGACTCTGTTGGACTCACATAGTTGATTACCCTGGGAGTTGCAGAGGCTCTGATGTAAAGTTACAGAGATTCTAAACAGATTTACACTATTAATTATTTAATCAAAATACATTTTTGGTCAAATCTGCTGCATTGTTCATGTGTTTTGTTCAATAACAAAATGTTTGAAGCAGATTTAACTTATTGGGAATTCAGTTTGTCTATTCTGAGTAAGTGATATTGATTTCCTTCATATGGTCGGAAGGGGGTGCAGACATGAATAACTGTCATTTTGAACGCAACTCCTAGATGGAAATCTTGATTTTTGTAATAAGCAGCAGAGAAACACATTTGGAATGTGAGCCCATTAGAGACAATGATTAGAAACACATTTCCATCTTTATCGTCTCTATTCCTTTGAGGGAATTACAAAGAGGAATCTTCGTCCCGCGGTATCTTTCCCTCTGAGGCCCTAATATTTCTATTTTCCGCTCTCTTTGTCACAGCCTGTCTCACTGTTGTAATGTATTTCTCTGTTCTATTCTTCATCTCAGAAATAGTTGTTATCTACTAACTGTTTTTATTTTTGGATGCCATTGTTAGCAACGCTCAAAAATAATGCTCTAACATTTTGGAGATTTCTTAATAAAATTTTTCCTATCCTCTACCAGACAGCACAATCAGTAGTATTGGTATTTTGTACTTGATAAGCCGTTACCAGCTTTATTTAGTCATAAACAAATGGAAAAGAGACCTGTGCAGTTAAAACATAACAACGCAGGACACGTACATACATTTATTAGTTGTGAGTTAGTTCACAATCGACCAGAGCACTGCTTTCTATTGGTTTGCTAGATATTGAGGAGCAAGCTCAGGTAAAGGGGTATTTGCCTAAGAGGGACTTTTAAATAAGATAGTGTGGTCTGAACATACCTTCTCCTGGATTAGCATTGGACCAATACCCCAGAGAGAACCACATGGCCCAGAACTGCAGAATGAAGCCCTTGAATTCAGCTCAGACTACCCCTTGACAAGGCACACATAAGGATGTCAGGGAAGGATGAAGGAGCCCCAGAATTCTCTGCCTGGCTACAAAGAAGACACAGGAAAAAACAGAAGCAACACGAAGCCACCTCCTCATCCCCAGTGGTTTGATTGCTAAGTATTTTTGATTGCAGATTTTTCTGTTTTCCCTCAAGAAAGATTTTTTTAAGACCTTTGCAGCGCTTGAAGTTAACTTTGCTGCTCACCAGCCACTCAGCATTTTCACTAGCCACCATTTTGGAAATAATGTTTTATTTGATAAAATTTGACTATGGTGGGTGAAATTTTAACCTGTCTTGTTCACTGGTTCTGTCACTATTAGGCAAAGGTGGTACCCCACTCTACCGGACACCCCTCTGTGAAATACTTTATAGAATGTGGCTACAAACTTGAAAAAGAAAACTATCATAGTATTAAATCTCCCCTGTTGTCCATGTCCACTTGAGCAGCTAATGTAAGCTACAATATCTTTCCTATTGTCAACCAAAATATGCAAGCAATATATTTATTCTTAACGTAACCTAGAACTAATAACATGTTATTTAAAAAGAAATATGAGCTCACCCACCAGCTTTATAATTAATCGCAGTCAATATTATTGTCTATTTTGTTATGCTATGTACTTGTTAATATAGCCTTGCATAAAAAATGAAACAGAGCTGTATTTATTACAGCCTTGTCAAGATATTTTTTCCCCATCCTTTCCTTGACGCCACATCGTTAATCTCCATTGATTTCCTTCAGCTGTACTTCCTTCACGTCCATATATATGTTGTTAATAACTTAAATATGTTAATTATATATGTTTTTTATTCTACATACTGCATATGTAGGCTAATGTATTTGGTTATAGTACCCCTAGCCTGATCTGATGGTCTTTTCATCAGTCATCTTTGTTTGTCTCATGGTCTCGGTTTAAAAACAAATCTGTAATTTTAGGCTACTAAAAGTCACCTGAAAATAAAAACAATTATGCATTTGACGTTATTATGTTTTAATGGACTATTTTGACATGCTTGGGTTTAAAAGAAAACTAGGATCCACCTGCTTTTGCAACATTACTCATCACCGCGATGTCTGGACCGGTGTAGTCCTGTATGCAAGGTTGCCAGGTTTCATTGACCATAAACTGGATTCTGTTGCAGACCCTGGAAAAATTGACCCTCCCAAGCCCATGAAAATACCTGAATTGTGTAGGAAACACTCCCCATTTGGCAATAGTCAATATGGAAAATGTCTCCTACCGTAATTTTACCTGCAGTGTTTCACTTGTACATTGTATATGAGCGCAAAATCTCGTTTTACCATGCCAACACACAGAGGCGGATCATGATTTTGGGATGGCTGTTGACTTTGAGCTTTCAATTCAGGAAAAAAAACCTGTGTATAGATATATAGAATGCCACCCACCAAAGTGGCTAGTAAGAGTGACTGCGTTACATGCCACAGATAAATTCTACTGGCATTTTGCGGGTGGGTGGGTGCCAATGTCAAGCTCTGGACCTGTGTACATTTCTGTGTCTCTCCCAGTTGAACTAGGAGAGAGCGTTCATACACTGTGAGCCTGTCAATTATACTGCCAAAGTCCAGGACTAGCAGGTAGGTAATTTTTACAAGAGTATGTTTTACATTTCGGGGGAAGGATGCATTGTTGCAAAACTGGGAACCCATTATGGATTGATTTTAGACTGTATTTTCGCAGGATGTGGGTCTGAAAAGTCTCGTCAAACCCACACCTGGACTCTTCCTTAATCAACCTGATAATTTTGTTTCCAATGTTTGTAGCGTATTGCTCCTGATTGTTTGCAAGCGTTGCCTGTGCATTCGCTTACTCCTCAGGTTTGAAGATAGTTATTTTACTCTCAGAAAGTATTTGTCAGTTTTCAAGCCCTTTACCCCTTTGACTTGTTCACTGTAGCCCTCTCCCCAATTTGTACTATTTGTTTAGCAGATTGAATACACCACCGTCAAACTAGAATTTGAGTGATTTTCTATTTCTATTCTAAGGATTGTGTTTTCTAACTGACAGCTCACTGGGTCAGGTGTTTTCCATGTCTCTAGTGGGTGTCCGGTGATGAAGCCCAGTCGGCTGGCAGGAGTGATGGAGGACATGACACTTTATCCAGGTGTAACCCACATAATATTATGCATTTACTAAAGGTTAACTCATCAGAATGTTCAGGGCAGTTCAGTTTAGATATTCTATTTGCACTACTTTTACCAGCGATCGTGCTAGAAAGTCATTGTGATGTAAAGTTGCTGACCATGAGCTCTGAATTTAATTCATGTATTCCACAGAGAACATGCCCAGGTTTATTTCTTTCGTTTACTTTGTAGCACGAGTTCCATTCCAGTGGGTCATTTAACTTTTCTTGTGTTATTCTTCTACAAAGAGTTCCAATTGGTTTGTAAATTGGGTTCTATTCCATGATTGAGCTTGATCTTGATGGCAAGCCAGTATTCTGCATGGCGGTAACATTTGGAAGCAGTGTGGTCAGTGCATCAGAGTCCTTTTCTCACTGAGAAACTGAGCATTTGGATTCAAAACAACTGAGTCAGATCAGATTCAACTAATTTGGTCTCATACTACCCGGGTGGAGTAAAACCAAACCTTTCCAAACCAAGGACAACTATTTTATTTTGGTACTTTTTGAAAGAGCTCTATTTTTGGGGGGTAAAAAACAATTATGAGTTTTAATGTAAACACAATTTACAATTGTGAACATTTCCCATTGAGGTGAATTTTGTAATACATTGACTCATTACGAGACTGTAAATCTATGACTGCTTAGAATCTATGCATTCATGTTGTGGAATCTGTGTAATAATGTAGTATTTAACCAGTAAATATATAATCGCTAAAATCTCTCAATGTGAAACAATAATCTGTTCTATTTTAGCATCAGAGATGCTACACAGGATATACTAGTTTTTCTCAAGCAATGGGTCCAACAGGCATAGTTCAATAACTAGCTAGAGTCTGGCAAATGTGAAAAGCATGAGGTTCCTCTCTACTTCTCTGTTTTGAATTCTTTGTCTGACAGTTCCATGTAGAGTAAACTATCTTTGATGTAGTGCAGATATCTACAACTTAGCATTGTGCAACTACACACAGTTGTTTTAGGATTAGCAGGTAGCCTATCAGAGCATTGTGCTGGTAAACTAATTGGCGCTGGATCGATTTCCAGGTTGTTGATAAGGTGAACAATTTGTTCTGCCTTTGTGCAAAATAGTTAACTCCAATTGCTCCAGGTTATTTGTAAAAATGTGACCCCACTCTCAAGCTGACAACCACACTCTGAGGTTGTCTGGAGAGTGAATGTATCCTTAAACGGTTGAACCATGTGACATTGATTTCAACATCCTGTCTGAACTGGACAAAATATGAACAGTAACATAGTTGGTATACCAATGCAGTATACCATCCTTTCTTAATATTTTGTCTGGGTGTCTGTGGATGTTAAGATCAAGGCATTTTTAGCTTAATTGATAGAGGAAAGTTGGAACATTTTTATTTGAGACTGGTGAATTCGCAGAAGGCAGGAATTTAACATTCCATCATGATACAGCAGTATATGTGCACATTAGGATGTGGTTTAGACATCAGGAATCCCCTTGGTTGTGGTTGACATGACAAATGTTTCTTGTTTATTTGGAACCTCATTGACTTCTACCAAAGCAATGATTACTCTTACATGAGGGGTATTTCAGAAAGCAAGGTTAACATACTCTGAGTTAAAACCACTACTCTGTGTTGACTGACGCTGAGCTGTAACCAACAGGTGGTAACAATTTGTTCAGTCAACTCTGAGTTAAGTTAACCCTTAACTCTGAGTAAAGCGCATGCACGAGGAGATAAAATGCACTCATTAATAGAACACAGATCACGTGATTCATCATGGCAACAGGAGAAAAGTGGCAGCAGCAAAAGAACATGAACTTGGGTGGCAGAAAATTGCTGACCGAGAAAATGTGTATTTATTGAAAAAAACGAAGTCACTTCTCAAGTGTTCCACTCATTAAACATTTAAATAATGTGTGTGTGAGTTATATCAAGTTAAGAATTTATTCATCAAATGCACCGAGTAACAGCGGCATTCTGAACAGTGACATTCTTTGTGAAGTTGCAAAGATCAATGTAGTAAAAAGAAACCAGGAAAGCCTAGGTCAGCCGGCCCACAATATAAAGTGTTGCCCTATCGAGATTCTAACCCGAATCACCCACGTGGAAGGCTGTGTTATTAACCAGTACACCACAGAGCTATATATTTGATGGGTGTCAGTATAGCCTCTTGTGTTTATCCTGAACAAATCCTCTGGCTGTTTCAACAGCTAATTGGCAATTTGTCAATGATATTGATACAGTTAAACTGACTAACGTGTCTTACAAAGTTTACCTCCATCACAAATATCATATATGAAATGTATGGTGAACTGTATGGCGTTTACCACTGGACTTTTTAACTTTGTATTTGCCAGTTAGAGGCTTAACCAGTATTTACTAACATATTGGAATAGTCATAAGAATTAAGCAATTGCTAGCCAGTCTGAGAAAGTTATTTCATTTCATGAAATATGAACATATTTTTTTCTATCAAGGCATAACAACATACATCTTTCTTTCATTTGTGAATGACATTGATACAATAACTTTTTCATCAAGTGAACAGACAAGAGAATCGTGGGAACTACCAGAAATATTCGTAATACTGTTTCTGGTAGATTACTATAAGCATATGTTTCAATGTTTGTATGGCAGTCAAGGGTGGCTGGAATCCAATTGAACATCTGTGGCTTGATCTGAAGAGGGCTGTGTGCAAGGGGGGGGCCTCGCAATCTGACAGATTTGGAGCACTTTTGCAAAAGAAGAGTGGGCCAAAAAAGCAAAAAGTCCTCTGCATAAATGACTACCTCCCTGTAGCACTCACACCAATCATCATGAAGTGCTTTGAGCGGCTAGTTAAAACTCACATCACAGACCACTCACATCCATGCCTGTTACACTTGACCCGCTACTGTTTGCCTGTAGACAACAGATCTACAGAGAATGCCATTGCTCTGACCCTCCACTCCTCACTCTCTCATCTGGACAAGAGGAACACATACTGTATGTGAGAATGCTGTTAATATACTCCAGCTCAACCTTCAACACTATTTTGCCCCACAAGCTGGCAGTGAAGCTCAGGGATCTGGGTCTTGACCCGCCTATGTGGATCCTGAACTTCCTGACGGGCAGACTTCAGGTGATGCGGCCGGATCTCTGACAACGACAAGTCAGCCTATAGAGTCGAGGTAAGGACATTGACTTTGTGGTTTCAGGAAAACAACCTCCAGCTCAATATCAGCAAAACAAAGGAGATGATTGTTGATAACAGGAAGCAGCGGCAGGGATACCACGCCCCCCATACACATCAATGGGTCTGCAGTAGAGAGCTCACAACATTCAGTTCCTTGGTGTCAACATCCGCAATGACTTGACCTGGCCTCATCACTCTAACATCTTGGTGAAAGAGGCCAGGAAACATCTCTTCTTCTTACACCAAATGAGGAGATTTGGCACTATTGAGAGTATCCTGCTTGGCACCGCCTGGTATGGCGGCTGCACCGCCCTCAACCGTAAAGCACTTCAGAGGATTATGCAACAGCTGCTTTGCAGATGTTCTTCTCAATATCAGTAACATTTTAACTAAAGATTCACTAACACTAATCTTAACCTTTATCCTACAGATTGTCATCTCGCATTGTCAGATTGTCTTCTCACTGTAGTAAACATTATAATTTCAATAAACATCTGCTAACAATAACTTTTACCCTAATTTTAAACTTTATGCTAAACTTAACCCTTCTCCTAAAACTTTTTCAAAACCTAAGCCTAACTATATAAAGCAGTTAATTAATAGACAGATTAATGGCAGTTTGATGACAGCATTATTATCTATGGAACATAGATGGAAAATGTGACACTCAAAAAAGTCTAACTATCATATCACAAAACATAGTACCTACATGTAACCACAGGAATCATATCAGTTACATAAAGTACCTACATTTATCCAATGGAATCATAACAGTTACATAAAGTACCTACATTTATCCACTGGAATCGTTACAGTTACATAAAGTACCTACATTTATCCAATGGAATCATAACAATCACATGTGGTTTGTCCTAATTGGACAAAGCAGAAAACACAAGTAATATTTTGTTAATCGCTGCCATACTGACATTGTCATGTCCCTTGATCATGCTGATGCACTGTGCCCTATGGGGTAGTCTTTCACCCTGCCAATTGCTCTCAAAACATGCATACCCTGCCAAGACCCAGACCCCTTCCTTCCTGTCAGATTTCTTCTTCCTCTTGTTGATGCTGGTATTAGGAACTGTGCATCGTTTGTGGCCATGTACTCTGCTAGAGTGAACCCTCTGTCTCACTACCAGAGTAGTGTTTTCACATGTCTGTGTAAAAACCGATCAATCAGCCCTGATGTGTTTGTGATCACCATATTGCTCATACATCTACCCCAAGCTTTGGAGAGAGAAGTGACTGTTCCTGTTGGACTCACTCTGCTGACACTTTTCAGTTTTGTGAGATTTGTAATTAGTGTAGTTCAATGCTCTGGTACTGAGCCTTCCGGGTCTGTTTAAAACCATTGATACAGTCTGTAATCTTACTCTGTTGAAGGATTGCTTTTTAAAAACAGCTGAGAGGTTTTCGTTTACAGCCTGCCAAGATCGACAGTTGATCGGGCATCGCAATCTTCGAGACATGCAATGTAATATTGAGCATGTCTTGAAAAATTGCAGAAGAAGTTGTACAACTACTCTTGAAGTGTTAAGATAGGTCTCCCCGGAGACTTTGTAGAGCTAGTGGAGACTCAGGGATTTGTAAAATGTGTAAAAAAATATGACTTGTTTGTCTGCATGTTAATCAAAATCAGGCTTGTCTGGAGATGTCAGTAAATAGACTGCATGTATTCTTTGGCGGACTGCTTGGGGGGCATACACAACTGTTTCCATTTCTCCTTCAGACGGAGGCTGTGCTACAGGTGCTTTGTCGAATTTCTTTGGGTACCTCTCCATTCTATTTGTCAATGAGGAAATAATGAGTTCAAGTAATCTGGACTAATTAGGCCATATCAAAAGTAAATGGGTACATGCTCTGTTTTTCCCTCGATTGAGATGTTTAAAAGGATCAGGAGAAAATGTTCCTTCTAGGCTTAAATAACTTTCTTTTTCTTATAAAATCTTATTTTCTCTTTATTGTGTATTCTTACTACTTTTTTATGCTGTAATGTGTACACACCTGTAAAAACAAAAAGAGGTCAAATCTAAATATTGGATAAATGTGGCTTGGTCAGTAAATAAACAATAACGACAGTGAACATTACCACCATATTTACATACTTCAACAAAGAATTAGAACTTATACTGTACAGTGGGTGAGCTGATTCTACAATATCATTTGTAGAGTTTTTGCAATCACACCCTAGCCACACCTCAAGCCTTAGTGATCACGTGCCATGTCAAACATTTTTTCCAAGTAGGATTGTCTGGTGTGTGTGGGGATGTTAGCCAGACCCAGTCCATCAATCACTCAGATCTAGCAACTTATTGATGCATGGAAAAAAGATATATATAATTGTATTTGCATAACTAGTTATACATTAACATTCAAATGTTGCTCAAGTTTTAAAATGAGCTAGTTCATACTTATTTTTTCCCACAATGTCATAATATTGTGATTCCTGAATCACTTGTGCTCTGGGAATCGCATTGCCTTCTTTGTCACTTCCTTCTCCCTTTTCCCTTCCTTTATTATTTACTAGAATTACTGCAAATAAAGGTCTTATCTTCAGACAGTGAAAGCGCCTGTAATGGCAATTTAATTGGAACACGTACCATGGTGCAATAAAATGTCCTACCTTTGAAGATGGGACTACAACATACACAACCTCCGTAGAATCACCCATATCATAAAAATTAATTGTCCTAATTGCAACATCATGATAAACCAAAGAGCTCTATGTCCCTGATTGCACATTGAAGCCTGTTTTATTTTCTGTAAGGCAGGTGTTCAGCCATTTGCTGAGGTAAGCATTACCTTGAGACTTTATAGCTGATAACATCAAGTGAAACAAACAAGCCAAGGAGGTAATTTAAGATCTCATCAGAGCCCTCAGCTTTGATGGCAGAAAGTTGTGGCGTCAGCACTTGGTAAATAGATCAAATAAATGTTAGCCAGATTGTACACACTACAGTTCACTCACAACATCCTGCATGACTGACAGAGGGTAACCATGGTCACTGTAAAACTGTCTAAGTTAAAGGGTTCATGCTGTAACTTGACGTTGAGTGGATAAAACATACATTTTGATAGGTTTCTAAATTACTTGTTCTTAGAAACTTGTTTATTCCAGCTATGAAATGTGACTGAGTGAAATGTGTATTAAAGCCTTGCGTTAATTGAAAAATGTCATTGAAATATGATGGATTTTGCGTAATAAGCCTGTTTTTCCTACTTCCTATTGGACAAACATATGGAAACCATCTCTATGTCTCTGTATGCAGTTTGAAGAATGTTGAAGGTAGCATATTGTATGCGTAGCTGCAATAGACATATTAACTACTCCAAAGCTGGTTGGTTGGTCACTTGTAAGCTAATAAGAGTAATTAACATGTTTAAAATTTTTAAGCTTACAAATAATAACTGTACGAAAAATAACTATCTACTTTCTAATTTTGTTCTGTTGTCAGTTCTTGATGTTATCTCTGTTCCATAAAAACTGCAGTGAGCACATGGACAGGGTAAATTACATGGATATTTTGTTGCAATCTCTACAAAAACTACACACAGCAGAAAAGAGGCTAAATTCCCAAATTAACACTTTATTATACAACCCTAAACAAGGGTTTGTTCATAAATCTGGCAACCATTGCCAGTTTTCTAATGAAGAACAAACCAGGGCCTGTTGTTTCATTTGTAAATACCAAACAGGTTAACACTAGACATTAGATTAATTATTATCTGTTGAAAGAACATACTAGTTACAAAGGCATCAGTTATTTCAGTTGCACAAAGGTAATTACTGTAATTATATATTAATGTCTTCTTTGTTATTCCTCATGTGTAACTACAGATGCTATATCAATTACACTAATTAAAGTTATGTAAATACATATTTACAAGTCACCTGTTTATTACCATGTTAAAAACTCCTACAAATTATGACCTTGTAATGACATGACATCATGACATGGCCTCTCTACTATAACAAATACTGATTGAAATGAAAGACTTGATGATAGGTTGATTACATCAATCAAGTGTGCAACTGGTAGGGCAACATTTGAATCAGGTGTGTGAGTGCTAGGGCAAAAACTAAAATGTGCACCATTTTGGGTCCCCAGGACCAGGATTGGAAAACACTGAGTTACAGGACCTGTTAACAACACATTCACACTTATAATTTTTGTGGACTTAAAATGGGTGTTAAAGGCATTGCATACACAGATATTGGGTAGAACTATCAATAACTAATAATCGATCTGAATAAATCTGTCTCCATTATATGTATTAATGAGTTGCATAGCATGCCTGATTTGTTCTAGTACAGAGAGCCATTCTTGACGCTACGATTTGGCCATTGTATTGACAGGTAGCACAATTCTACATGCAGTTATGAATAATGAAATGACTGCAGATCCTGTCAATGCTTATTTCGAATTTAATGATTGAGTAGCAATCCAGATGCAGTGTTGTCAAATTTGATACTAACAATAATGAGCTCATACATAGCGTGTACCATAGACTACAAGGGTACATTGAAATAGGTTATACCTGGAAATATATCACTGATATTACAAAGAATGCATGCTCAAAATTGCAAATTGATTAAATGTATTACCAGTAAGAAATAGTTACAGTTCATCACATTGAGTTATATGCAGCAAGCATTCATGAATAAAAACATATAGTCTGCTCTATTAAAAAACGCACAGCAGTGGCAGGCACACAAATGTTCAGCCTGGAGTTCCAGTTACAGAAAATGTTAAAGAACTTTTCCAACACTTCATGATTTGCTATTAAAGGAATCCGGACTCCCCCTACAGCAACAAATGTACATGTTTTCACCTTTATACAACACAGTGACAGAGGACTCCACACCTTAATGTGAATACAATTGGTTCCAAAAGTAAACATTTGATCTCTATTTCCTTAAGTACTTTTGACATTTACCTGTGAAAAAATACACATGACATGTACAATATTATGAAATATTTTTTAGAAGTCCTCCCTTTATGGAACACATACACTTTCCAAACACGACAGTTGAATCTACACCAGAACAAAAATTTTACAACATTATCAGTTGATTCAAATACACACCCATTTCACCTCCTCACAGTCTGGGCGGGTGAGGACATTTTGACTCCTCCCTCACCTTGTATGTCCGCTCTGCTGAGTAGGCAAACGGTCCAATTTTGTTGGGGATGTAATACACATTATTGCACCAGTTTGATGAGCCAGACGCATTCTCACACCTTTCTCCAAAGGCATCACTTTATTACACTACAGGGAAAATCCATGTTTACTTGACGGCACACAATAAAAATTGCCCCTATAAATCAAATGTAAAGTGTTTCCTGAATGGATTACTTACATCCTGCCTTCCTTAAAATTCCCACCAGCAGTGATTCATATACAGGTCTTTATTCTTTTAGTAGTGTTTTTACACTGGGCTGTACTTTGCTAAAGTTACTGAAGAATACTCTGGATGCCAGACATTTATAAAATAAATGAAAAACCTTCTTGCCGACCTTCCTATGTGATATATATTAGTATTGCAGTGCTACAAAAAAGACTATGTCTAGTGAAACTCTACCTCTTAGATAATGGATGCCAAAATGGCAAAGTTGCCCTGAAGCACTGCTGCTTCCCAGAATATAGATTTAAAAATATACATTTTGTAACTGAACATAACAGTAACCTATGAATATCAGTCACTATGGATGATAATGTCTACTAAATGCCTAAAATGTAAATATAAATGATATTCTGTTGATTAAATCAAATTCACCAACTTTGCATAGCAAGCTGCATACTGTATTAGTCCATTTTAGGGCTAAGGTTAGGGTTCTTTTTTCCGAAGAGTTTCCTAAACCTGGACTGAGGCACATATCAGGGCATTGTTTCCATGCTGGCATAATAGATGATAAAGCAAGATACTAACACAGCAAATTAGTAAATTACAAGTTCTCTTTCTTTTCTATACCAAAAACACACCTCAAGTGTGTTGCTTATATTACCAGGGTGGGGGAACTTAGGTCTAGGGTGGATTGCTGAAATGATAATGGTGATGGACACTTTACATTGAGAAAAACATTCATTTGTAGTGCACATTTGGATTAACTTGATTAAAGATGCCTTCTAGACATTTTGAAATGACAATTTATCTTTTGACTTTTTGTGCATAATCTGTTGGTAGATACATTATCACACATTGCTTTGTGATGAAGATTGAAAGTGAGTGGTTTTGATTAAATAGAACACATATTGGCACATGTTGTATGTGATATAGTATCCATTTTCTGGTAACTGTTTTGTATAGACGGCTTCACTTTTACGACCCATTTTTAACCAGAAAGGGAACCAGGCAAACACAGTTCAGCCAGCCCATGTTACAAGCGATGAACGTTGTTGCCCTCAGCGGATTCAAACCCACGGAAGAGACGATGTCTTTAACAGCTACGCCACACGTTTGCTGTGTGTTAGTATAGCATCTCGATGTTAGATCGACGTCACTCATTAACATCACGCAAAGTTTGAATATTTTACTAGACACCATTAAGCATTGTGTTTAACTGACTAACATTTCTTATTAAGTTTACCTTCTCAACAAATATTATCAATGTATTATATGGATTTTGACAGTAGCTGTTTTAACAGCTTATTAGCCAGTGAAATGCTTATTAGTATCTACTAACTTACTAGTTGGAACAGTAATAAGAATGGAGAAATTTCTAGCGACTGAAGATGAACTTCACTTCCAAAAAATTATTTCATTTCATGACACAACAAACATTATATTTTCTTACATTTGTGAATGACACTGATACAATAACTACTAATAAAGGTGACTATAAATTACTTTTTGTCAAGTGAAAAGACGAGAGAATTGTGGAAACCTCTACTCTTTTACTGTCCAAGGGGTTGTAATTAAGCCTACACTACCCCAAAAGCATGCACGTATGCAAACTTCGAAAATCCATCAGAAACAGTCACAATATAACCGTAAACAGTTTTATTTTAGGCTTACTATAATGTAGAGCCATAAGGTTGGGATTACGGTTATTTCTTGTTTGTCATGAACACATCCTAATGAAGAATTTGTTTTGACTGTGACAATCCGTGAATGTGGGAGGCTTGTGGTTTTAAAAGCTCCTTTCTCTGTGACTCACAGAACACTTTCTCCCTCATCTGACAAACTCACAATAATTGACTGAGCGGCCAAACTGTTGAGAGCGGTTCTGGACTTTCTTAATAGATGTCGCTACTCGTTTTGGGTGTCAGTAGTACTGGTACATGTCAGCGCTTGACGTTGTGGGGTTAAACGGACCAGGCGCAGGCAATTACGGCAGTCGGTGCTATCTTTATTTTAAGCAAAGAACAGAACAGAAACACACCGAGCACTTGAAAGTAATATTGAAGCAACGTAAACAAAACGAGACTCACCACAAACATCTACAACAAACCGTGATGGAAACAATGACTAACAACTGAGGGGAGCAGAGGAGAAACATTTAAACCCATACTAATGGATTGATTGGGACCTGGTCTGAACAATGATTGACAAGACAAGACAAATGAATGGGACCTGTATTAGTTCATGACTGTTGGAAAGATTCAGAATGCAGGAGATGGCGGAGCAGTCTGTCACCTCACCGCCACAGTACAGTTTATAGTGCAGGAACTTCACAATACATTTCAGCTAATATTCTATAAGAGGTACAAGAACTTCGCAATACATTTCATGTAATATTCCAGAAGAGGTGCAGAAACTTCACAATACATTTGATCTAATATTCTATAAGTGATGCTAGAACTTCAAAATACATTTTGTCTAATATTCTATTAGAGATGAATGAACTTCACAACACATTTACGCTAATATAAGAGATGCAAGAACTGAAACAGGTGCTAGTACTCAGTTACAGTGAGCTTCTGCCCGTGTCAAGCACTGGTTAAGAGTGAAGAATTTACATTGACATTTACATTTAGAAAATACTGTTTTATTTGGACAATGGTTTACCAACTGAGAAACACACAAATCTAACAAGATGGGAATATCAGTGTTTATCCTATAGAATTGCTTGTTTTCACTGAACAATGGTTTGCAATAAGTGTTTCTTTATAATTGAATAGATATTGTTTTGAAGGAGGAAACTAATAATCACAAATTATATATGTGGAGCTCTACTTGAACTTGAGAACAGACACTTTTTTACATGTGAACTTGTTAATGCCAAATAGGCATCAATATACAATTGCTTCAGAAACTATTCAGTCCCTTTCCAATTTCTCTTCATTTTGTTGTTTTACCGATTGAATATATAATTAATTTAATATATCTATTTTGCCATCAATCTACACATAATTCCTAAGAGAAAATATGGGTCAATAAAATGTGAATTTCCTCTGATATTAGACCGTTCACCGCTTTGATAATTTATAAAACAACATAAGTTACGTTAGTTAAAGATAGGTAAAGCTAAGTTGTCTCATATGAACCGAAATTAATAAACTGTGTACAACTGCAACAACAAGGAAATGACTGACAGAAATGTTTCACCCGACCTGCCATTTCCCATTTAAGAGAGATGACTATATGTTTTAGTGATGCGGATGGAAGAGATGGACTGTGCTAGAGATGGCTCGTTCGTGAACGAGTCGGCTCTAAGAGCCGGCTCTTGTAGGTGAACGTTGGGATTCAACTCACATATCAGCTCACAAGAGCTAAATCTATTTAAAAATATTAAAAAATTAAGATATGAACAATCAAAAGATTTAAATGAATATAATTAATTAATTCAATGAACGAAAAACTAAAGAAAAAGAAAAAAAACTGGAAAAAAACGAATATAGGCCTGAAGGCTCAAGCACACACATTCATTCTGACCGTCTGCTCCGACTACCGTTATTCCCTGTTTATAGTCACACCTTGTATAAACCGCACCTTTCATTGTATGTTTACAAACCCAAGTATTAGCTGCACCCATATATGCCCGGAGAATTACGACTCTTATAGACATTCAGGGGTGTTTTTCCAGCAAAGCCAAGGTATGGCAATGTGACAAGACGTCAAGGACCTACAATACCCTGTCACATTAACAATGCCTAATGCATGTAATGTGCATCTTAGAGAGAGCCGTGAAAACACCTTTCATTTCATCTATTTTGGCTCATATTTTGGCATCACAGACAGAGAGGTCTCATTATAATTAGACATTTGTTTAAACTTCACAGAAAAGTAGGTAATCAGGAAGTGATCAAATCAGCAAAATAGAAGTGACATTTGGCACAAAATAGAGAGAGTTCTTGTAGTATAAAAGTACTAAGGCCTGGCCATGCAGGCTGACATCAGTCTATAACATGTTTCAATTAATTTGTATCCGAAAAAAAACATACAACCATGGACATCATTTGCACAGGTGGTTTGACACTTATCCATAGAAGCTGGGCAAAATGCTTCCATAACCAATTACACACTGTCGAAAATCATGGAGGAAAGTACAAGTTCACTCGCTGTCGCATTTTCACTGATGGGTTTGTTATGAATCCGCAGAAACCTTTTTCTCATAGATAAATAGGCCTGAATGAGTGCATGTGGTGCATACAGTAGAATGTAATATGTGCACAATTAAGGGCAAACCTTTCAGTTTCAATAACTGCTCCTTAAAGTCCCAGTTGCCTCTCAGAAATGTCTATCCTTTATGGGACGCTGCGCCCACGGTCACTCATTTTAAATTCAAAGCATTCTAATTATGCTGTTCAGATTGTATTCATTTTGAGTGGCTTGATTTATATGCACTTTGTTTATATAAACTGCAATGTTCTACTTTAATCGCAAATGTTTTAATACAATTATTTTTCATAACAAACAAATGAATTTTAAATACATAAATTGAGATTAAGGTGGAGTATGATATCATTTGATGATTAAATTAGAATTGTTTTAACACCAATCACAGTCAAAGTATTGCAAACTTCATGACTAGAAAGAGCTGGCTGTTTTTGGTGAGCTGAGCCAAACGAGCCGTCTCACTGAAAAGAGACGGCCCATCTTTGGACTGCAGCTTTTTCACTTGACAACAGAATATAGAGCCACCATATGGCAGTACAAGGGATCAGTATGACTGACCAGTGTTGCATTGTCTTCGTATAAGATATTAATTTAACAGTTTCAAGCATTCAGTGTCAATTTGAACATAGATAACTTTATGTTTAACTTTTATTTTTTATTATAAAAACAGAAGTGGACTACAGGAAGTGACTTTTTACAGACCTCTAACTTCTCTCATTCTAACTGCAGATAAAATGAGAAAAAAATATTAATGGATGTTCAGATCAGAAACAATTGTTTCTTGAAGCCTCTTGTTGACATTTGTTCCAATATAGGGGGCTAATTGCAGTAATCTGGTACTGATACATGTATACATTTGTTTTTTAAAATATACATGTGTGATTGCTATGCATACAAGTATTTCTTTGCACATTTCAAAAGAGATCTAGTTGTGGCCGTAACAAGATTAGATTGTGAACAGCTTTTTCTTGTATATTATCATTCTTGAGTTTGTTAAGCAGATGCTGTGTCTGTTTTGGTTATACAATGCTATCTGATCATTAATAATTAATGTTCCTCTTGCACCATGCATCTAATTATCAGTTCTAAAGGTTTATTTTCTCTAATGCTGCTAATGCTTGAGATATTTTCTTTTGCCAAAATGAAGTGGTTGTTTCGGAAAACTGAGCCTAAGGATCGCGTAAAAATCGTTCAAATGATCCTGCTGCGGTAAGACTATTTGCTGTGAGCTGTTCTAACAAACAATTAAGAATCAAAATATCATTATTCCTATGTCAGTGAAAAGAGTCAAAATAAACCAGTAGTTTATAGTTTGTCTGAATGTGTCCAGTTTGAAAAAAAATGCGAAGCGTACAATGTATTTCTGTACTTACTGAGATAGCTACCATTGTTAACACAAAAGTGATATTAATAACTTAACATTGCTGTATATAGAATATCAGATAAATATGTTATAGCAAATCTATAATGATTCCTAAAACAAGTATCTAGCTAGCTACCTTTAACTACCAACAATTGGGGGCAAGACATGCATTCAGAAAAGTTAACATTTTGAAATATTCCTCAAAATAAATGTCTCTTTCTGAGTGACTGAATGACTGAGTCACTTTTATTGATAACAATGTAAAATGAAGGAAAACAGTACATTCTTATGCCATGATTTGAAAAAGCTTTGGCAGACTAGCTAGCAATTGCAAAATTCTTGACAATTCCAGTAAGTTAGCAGATACTGGTAAAGCCTAATACTGGCTAATACGCTGTTAAAACAGCTAGTGGCAAACGCCATACACTCACCATACAGTTCATAGATGTTATTTGTTATGGAGGTAAACTTAAGCAACGTTGGCCAGTTTCACTGTATCAATATCATTCATGAATGGCCAATTAGCTGTTGAAACAGCTAGTGGCAAACTAGGATTTGTTCAGTGTAGACATAGGAGGCTAAACTGACACCCATCAAATGTACAGCTCTGTAGTGTAGTGTTTAACGAAATAGCCTTCCTTGTGGGTGACCTGGGTTTGAATCTTGAGAAGGCAAAGCTAATGCGCTCCAGCTGAACTAGGCTTGTCTGGTTACTTGTTTTTATTTTCCAGTCACTTAATTATCCACTTTGATAATATTTTGCCTGTGGCTGAATTTATCCTTTATTCAGTGAATATAATGCAAATTCTGGCCATACCAGATTGTGTTAGCAGCTTAACATAACAGATAATGCTATGCGTCCAAATGGGAAATTACTTTTGGAAGCACAAATCTTTCGTATTATAGGAATAAATGTCAATACTGTAAAAAACATTCGTTTTTGACATGTGTGCCAATTCATTGAAAATGAAAACAGAAAAATGTCATGTACATGAGTATTCAGACCCTTTATTCAATCCTTTGTAGATGAGCCTTTGGCAGCAATCCCAATTTAAGCATTTCTTTACACACCTGGATTTGTGCAGTTTCTCTCTTTTTTCCTTGGAGATCCTCTTAAGATTGAATGAGGTGAAGGAGGTTCTGAGTATTGTCCCAAAGCCACAACAAAGTTTTGGTGATTCCCTTTCACAATGATGGAGCTCACTGTGCTCCTGGGAACTTTCCATGCTTAAGCAAAAAAATAAGAAAATGTTTGAACTTGTAAGGTGCGTGCCTTTTAAAAATAATCCAATAAACTGCATTTGCAGCAGATGGACACCAATAAACTTTTACAGACAACTAAAAGAGCATCAAAAGACACATCAGAGCTGAATTGGCAGTGCCATGAAAAAGGATACTCCCAGCACCATGCTTCACCATAGGGAAGGTATTGGCCAGATAACGAGTGGTACCTTGGTTTCACCAGTCATATTCATATCTAATAGTTACATTATGACAATCAAAGATACGATTTTTCCTTAAGCTCTCAGTGGTCAGTCAGCATGTCATTAGCTTTTTACTCAGGAGTGTCTTCCATGTAGCCACTCTCCCATTAAAGCCTGATAGGTGGAGTGCTGCAGAGACGGTTGTCATTCTGTCAGGTTCACCTCTCTGTAGAGAAACACTGACTTTCTGTTGGAGTGGCCATTGTGTTCTTGGTCACCACCTTTCCCGAGGCCTTTTTGACACAGTACTTAGTCTTGGTGGTTCCAAACTTCTTACATTTCACAATGATGGAGCCCAGTGTTCGATGTTTTAGCAAAACATTTATCTTTGACCTTTGAAAATTGTGTGCCTTTTCTAAACCATGTGAAATTCATTGATTTGAAACATGCAGAGTCCTATACAGTGGGTAGAACAAGTATTTGATACACTGCTGATTTTGCAGGTTTTCCTACTTAAAAAGCATGGTGAGGTCTGTAATTTTTTCAAAAATCCAGAAAATCACATTGAATGAATTTTAAATAATAATTTAGCATTTTATTGCATGACATAAGTATTTGACACATCAGAAAAGTAGAACTTAATATTTGGTACAGAAACCCTTGTTTGCAATTACAGAGATCACGTTTCCTGTAGTTCTTGACCAGGTTTGCACACACTGCAGCATGGATTTTGGCCCACTCCTCCATACAGACCTTTTCCAGATCCTTCAGGATCAGTCGCTGGGAAATATGGACTTTCAGCTCCCTCCATAGATTTTTTATTGGGTTCAGGTCTGAAGACTGGCTAGGCCACTCAAGGACCTTGAGATGCTTCTTACGGAGCCACTCCTTAGTTGCCCTGGCTGTGTGTTCCGGGTCATTGTCATGCTGGAAGACCCAGCCACGACACATCTTTAATGCTCTTACTCAGGGAAGGAGGTTGTTTTGCCAAGATCACGCGATACATGGCCCCATCCATCCTCCCCTCAATACGTTGCAGTCCTCCTGTCCCCTTTGCAGAAAAGCAACCCCAAAGAATGATGTTTCCACCTACATGCTTCACGGTTGGGATGGTGTTCTTGGGGTTGTACTCGTCCTTCTTTTTCCTCCAAACACGGCGAGTGGAGTTTAGACCAAAAAGCTAAATCTTTTGTCTCATCAGACCACATGACCTTGTCCCATTCCTCCTCTGGATCATCCAGATGGTCATTGGCAAAGTTCAGACGGGCCTGGATATGCGCTGGCTTGAGCAGGGGGACCTTGCGTGCGCTGCAGGATTTTAATCCATGGCGGCGTAGTGTGTTACTAATGGTTTTCTTTGAGACTGTGGTCCCAGCTCTCTTCAGGTCATTGACCAGGTCCTGCTGTGAAGTTCTGGGCTGATCCTTCACCTTCCTCATGATCATTGATGCCCGACGAGGTGAGATCTTACATGGAGCCCCAGACCGAGGGAGATAGACCGTCTTCTTGAACTTTTTCCATTTTCCAATAATTGCGTCAACAGTTGTTGCCTTCTCACCAAGCTGCTTGCCTATTGTCCTGTAGCCCATCTCAGCCTTGTGCAGGTCTACAATTTTATCCCCGATGTCCTTACACAGCTCTTTGGTCTTGGTTGGAGTCTGTTTGATTGAGTGTGTGCACAGGTGTCTTTTATACAGGTAACAAGTTAAAACAGTTGCAGTTAATACAGGTAATGAGTGGAAAATAGGAGGGCTTCTTATAGAAAAACGAACACGTCTGTGAGATGGAATTCTTACTGGTTGGTAGGTGATCAAATATGTATGCAATAAAATGCAAATTAATTATTTAAAAATCATACAATGTGATTACAATCTCTTACAGTTGAATTGTACCTATGGTAGAAATTACAGACCTCTACATGCTTTGCTTGTAGGAAAACCTGCAAAATCATCAGTGTATCAAGTACTTGTTCTCCCCACTGTAAATATAGAGACATCTCAAGGGTGATTAATAGACACAGAAGGCACCTGAACTCACAATTTGTCATGGCAAATGGTCTGAATACTCATGTACATGAGATATTTCGGTAATTTATTAAACTATTTTTTAATAAATTGGCACACATTTCGAAAAACATATTTTCTCTTTGTCCTCATGAGGTATTGTGAGTAGATTGATTGCTCCCCCAAAAAATATTGATGAAATTATAAATAAAGTCTTCAGGAAGAAAGTGAATGGCTCTGAATACATTCCAGTCCAAGGGACTGTATGTATAGTCTTACCCAAAAACAGTCACACAAAAAATATTTGAACCTACTACACAAGTACACATCAAGTTTAGTACATTTTCAGAGTTTATATTCCATTGGAATGTTATATTTTAGTGTGGCCCTTTTTGTATTCACAAAAACAACAGCTCCACAGTGACAACAAACTCCAATACGACACAGAAGAGACAAGACAACAAAGGGACAATAGAAACAGTTGTTTTTATCAGTAGGTGAACTTGTACCATTCACCCTGAGCTGCTGGGAAGGGCAAAAGCCTATGTTTCTGAGGGATTTTCCAAGGGTGGAAAGACCAAGCCCCACCAGACAACTGGGTGGACATGGAATTGTGCAAATCCTCCTTATCCTTACTGTAATGTAATAATTTATTATTGACGCTATTCTGCCTATTTGAAGTTATCAAATGGCTTTATTCCATTTCAAGGTTGAATAGTAGCTGTTAGACTGCTTGACTCTCCTACACTGAGCCAGCAGAGTAATCCGGATGACCTGTGGACCCAAACACAAATGTGTCTCTTGCCAGTTATTCTAGCCAGTCAAGCAATTTAATCCCTAAATTGTGTTGTGATGGGACTATAATAACAGAATGCTCAAATCCTGAAAGGCCTGTTGTGATGTGTTTTGAACGTTGTTCGTAGCATTTTGGAAAAGAAGTAACAAACCTTGCCTCCACTAAGGATAACACATACGTTTACCTATTTGCCCAGCGTTATTTTCTCTTTTGCAAAGGAAACATCACACAGTCAATTCCTGTTATATTAATACTCTTCTGACAGCTGGTAAACTGCAACACCGCATTGTTACAAATCAACAGCAACATACAAATCGTGTCAATGCTATCAAGACCTAAAGCAGAAGAAATCAAAACTTTGATCCACTCTTAGAATCTCTAATCTTTTGTGGCTGGTATTTGATTTCCTTTGTAACTGTTCCACATTTGTCATCCTATAACATTTATCATTCCTGAGCATTTATCAGTTCAGAGCATTTGTCATTCTGGGACATTACTTGTCCTGTCCCTGGTCCCTTTGGCAATTTGTATTTGTCTGTTTGACTCACAAAAGCCCTACTGTATGCAGGTTCCTCTAAAAATCTAGGCGTAACTGCTGCCTCTGCGGATATATTCACAAACAACCCTGCAGTATGGTAGTATATGGCTGGTGAAATAGTATCTTAGTTCATCATACGAATATCACCAAGAAATAGTTTTCCATGGAGAAAAATCTGTGGGGTGTTTGTGGACCCAAATTATTGTTAGGGGAGAGAAACATTATTTTACCTTTGGAGACATGTCTTTACAATATCCAAGATACACAATTTGAACTAAGCCAAATTCAATCTGGAAATAAAATGACTAATTGCAACAGAGCATTCCAATTCCCATTTCTCATTATTTATGTTGACTGTGCGTCCCTGGGTAAAGATTAAATAAGTGAAGGAATTTTACAGCGTTTTCATCAAATAAAATGAAAATGCGACCATACGATATGTTGATGGAGTTGCCTTAAAACCCTGAACGGTACAGTGGTGGGATTCCATAGTATGATTAGGCATGTTATGGTAGAGGCTTTACATTCAATTGAGATTTAGGTCAATATTTTTCTTTGATTCATTTAGAATATTGTTTATAAAAAAAATCCCCAAAATGTGTACAAGTTTGTAGCCTTATTTTGCAGTTTAAAGTGCTGTTGATTCCCACGGGTTATACATTTTTGATGAGCGCTTCGGGTTACAGTCCCAGTGCTCAATGCTTTTAAAAGCATAGAGGGTCTAAAGGGTATAAGTGAGAACTGCTTTTGTTTTTTTAATTTAGATGTGTTTTGCTGACTACTAGAATAATGGTAAAAGGAACTTTCAACAGAACTGCATGCTAAACTCCACTGCTGGTTCAGTGAGGGAACAATGCTTGAAATGTTTGATTGTTTGAAATATCAGGGTTCGAGGGTGAACTCTAAATTAGCTTATTTGGAAGAAACTATTAACGATAAGCTTGGGTTACTGTACAGACGTAAGAACTTTTTAACTGTATCCCTAAAAATATATTGTAAACTAACTGCTGCCTCTAATGCTAGACTATGGTGACATCATCTATCAGAACACATGCTTTATTTTGAGAATTTGAAATAATTTATAACAATCTTTGCAGTTTCATTCATGAATGCCATTATAAACCGCTGTACAATGTATGAATAATTAAATTGTCTGTCATCCCCAAACAGAATACAACTGCATTGGCACAAATTTAGTTTAAAATATATTAACTCAAATGTCGATCTACATATAAAATAACATTTCTGCTTTACACTTGAAAATGCCAATGAAGATGGAATCATATACACTGATCAGCCATAACATTATGACAACTGACAGGTGAACTGAATATCAATGATAATCTCGTTATCATGGCACCTGTTAGTGGGTGGGATATATTATGCAGCATGTGAACATTCTATCCTCAAAGTTGATGTGTTAGAAGCAGGAAAAATGGGCAAGTGTATGGATCTCAGCAACTTTGACAAGGGACAGATTGTGATGGCTAGACAACAGGGTCAGAGTATCTTCAAAACTGCAGCCCTTGTGGGGTGTTCCTAGTCTGCATTGGTCAGTACCCATCAAGTGGTCCAAGAAATGAATAGTGGTGAACTGGTGACAGGGTCATGGGTGGCAAAGGCTCAGTGATGCACATGGAGAGAAAAGGCTGGCCCGTGTGATCTGATCCAACAGATGAGCTACTGTAGCTCAAATTGCTGAAGAAGTTAATGCTGGTACTGATAGAAAGGTGTCAGAACACACATTGCATGGCAGTTTGTTGCGTATGGGGATACGTAGCCACAGACCAGTCAGGGTGCCCATGCTGACCCCTGAACCACTGCCGAAAGTGTCTACAATGGGCATTTCAGCTTCAGTTCTGGACCATGGAGCAATGGAAGAAGGTGGCCTGGTCTGATGAATCAAATGTTTCTACATACAGAGATTTGCGTCACCTACCTGGAGAACACAGGGCACCAGGATGCACTATGGGGAGGCAAGCCGGTGAAGGCAGTGTGATGCTTTGGCCGATGTTCTACTGTGAAACCTTGGGTCCTGCCATTAATGTGGATGCTACTTTGACTCATACAAAAAACCTGAGCATTGTTGCAGACCATGTGTACCCTGTCATGGCAATGTTATTCCCTGAGAGCACTGGCCTCTTTCAGCAGGATAATGTGCCCTGCCACAAAGCAAAAATGGTTCAGGAACGGTTTGAGGAAAACAACAAGTTCAAGGTGTTGACTTGGCCTCAGAGGGCTTAGTGGAGTTCATGCCTTGAGGTGTCAGGGCTGTTTTGGCGACAGAAGGAAAACCTACACAATATTAGGCAGGTGGTCATGATGTTGTATTATATAAACGTCAAAGGAGGAGCAGTGAGAGAAAGAGGCAGCGGCCCCACCTCAGGAGCAAAATGAGGCGTGGGTGACGGTAGGGGTTCCCCTCTTCAGACTCCCTTACCGTCCACCTCTGCTGCATCCATTGCGATCAGTCGGTCATTCTTTAATGAGCCATTGGAGACGGAGGCAAGCGCAGAGTGGAAAACTGAGCTTTAATGAAAACAGAAAGAAAACAAAACCAAGTACACTACAAAACATAACCAGGAGACAGGAAACACTAACAACAGATAAATCTCACAACATGGAACACAATGACCAACTGGAAACACTGGGGCAGGAGGAACTTGATTAGTGACATAACAAGGGAGCAAACAAGGCACAGGACAAACCAATCAGGACCAGTACAGGAACAAAAACCAAACATGACGGGGTTACATTAAAAACTAAAACAGAAACAAACAGAAAGATACATTACCTTTAGAAATAAGATCACTCAAATTACTTTTTAAAGTAATTAAATGTACATCATATTTATCTCTTCACAATGTTTTGGAACCCAGAATTGGGGGATGACAATACAACCCCATTGACAAAATAGTTGGGACGCTGTGTAAAATGTAAAACAGAATGAAATGATGTGCAAATCATATAAAATCCCATATTGAAAAGAAAATAGTACAAAGACAACATATTAAATGTTGAAACTGAGACATTTGATTGTTTCTTGAAGAATATATGCCCACTTTGAATTTGATGTCAGTAACACATTTCAAAAAGTTATGACAGAGGCAACAAAAGAGTGGAAAAGTTGCGTAATGCTATGAAACTAAACCTGGTGGAAAACCACAACCTGGTGGAATATCACAACTAATTAGGTCAATTGGCAACAAATCGGTGACATGATTGGGTATTAAAGGATCATTCCAGAGAGGATGGGTCTGTCAGAAGTGATGATGGATGGGGACGGGTTCACCACTCGCATGGCGAATAGTACCTGAATTAATGAATAACATGTCTTGAAGTAAAATTGCAATGAGTTTGGGCATCACATCATCTACAGTACATAATATAATTAAAAGATTCAGAAAATCCAGATAAATCTCTGTTTGCAAGGGACAAGGCCGAAAACCAATATTGGCTGTCTGTGAAATCTGGGTCCTGAGGTGGCACTGCATTAAAAACATTCATGATTCTGGAGTGTCGACAAGAGCTCAGAAACTCTTCTCAAAACCAGTGTCTGTGAATAAAGTATGTCAGTGCATCCACAAATGCAAGTTAAAACTCTACCTTACAAGGAAGAAACCAGATCAATCTCTGTACTTAATCCAAGAAGTGCAAAATCCTTTTACAGTAACTGGAAAAGTTTGGGAGCCATTGGTCTAATAAATGGATAAACTCATATGTAGTGTTTTCTGTCGGAATACTTTATACTTAGTATTGTTACTTAAAATTATATATATATTTGTGATGTAAAAGTCTTTGACAAAGATAAATCATAGTAGAACTTTTTCCACCTTTAATGTGACCTATGTCATAAACAATTCAATTGAAAAACAAACTGAAATCTTTGAGGGGGGATGATTTAAATTTTGAACTCAATAACTTGGTTGAGTAAGTGTGGACACCGTTTAACTAATAGTTTGTTGAAGCACCATATGATTTTATTACAGCACTTAGTCTTTTTGGGTAGGATTCTATTAGCATGGCACATATTGACGTGGCAATATTTGCCCACTCTTCTTTGCAAAAGCGCTCCAAATCTGTCAGATTGCGAGGACATCTCCTGTGCATAGCTCTCTTCAGATCACCCACAGATGATCAATTGGATTCAGGTCTGGGCTCTGGCTGGGCCATTCCAAAAATGTAATCTTCTTCTGGTGAAGCCATGCATTTCGATGTGTGCTTTGGGTCATTGTTGTGCTGAAGGTGCACTTCCTTTTCATTTTCAGCTTTCTAACATATGCCTGCCAAAATTGCCTGGTATTTGGAACCGTTCATTATTCCCTCCACCCTGACTAAGGCCCCGGTTTCAGCTGAAGAAAAACAGCCCAAAGCATGATGCTTCCACCACCATGCTTCACTGTGGATCTGGTGTTCTTTGGGTGATGTCAAGTGTTGTTTTTGCGCCAAACATACCATACATTTTCCCACGTGGTTTTGCGACTCAGCCAGGCTAGGATGTTTTATCTTTGTAAGAAAAGGATTCCGTCTTGCCACCCTAGCCCATAAAACATTCATATGAAGAATACGGGAGATTGTTGTCACATGTAGCACACAGCCAGTACTTGCCAGAAATTCTTGCAGCTCCTTTAATGTTGCTGTAGGCCTCTTGGAAGCCTCCCTGACCAGTTTTCTTCTTGTCTTTTCATCAATTTCGGAGGGACGTCCAGTTCTTGGTATTGTCTCTGTTGTGCCATACTTCCTCCACTTGATGATGACTGTCTTCACTGTGTTCCATGGTATATCTAATTCTTTAGATTTTTTTTTTTACCCTTCTCCTGACTGATATCTTTCAACTATGAGATCCCTCTGATGCTTTGGAAGCTATCTGCGGACCATGGCTTTTGCTCTGAGATGCAACCAAGACAATTTCAGGAAGATCCTACTAGAACAGTTGAACTTTATTTGTGATTAATCTGAGTCACTTTAAATGATTAGGTGTGTAATGAATTCTATTTACCATGAGTTTGAATGTGATTGGTTAATTCTGAACACAGCCACATCCCCAGTTATAAGAGGGTGTGCACACTTATGCAACCAGGTTATTATAAGGTTTTTATTTTTCATTTTTCCCCCTCAAAGTTTTCTGTTTGTTTTTCAATTGAATTGTTCACATTATAGGTCACATTAAAAGTGGAACAATTATATATCTTTGTTTCATTCTTCTACATCACATTTTAACAGGGGTGTTTAGACCCTTTATATCCACTGTATTAATTCATTTGATACTTGAATACAAGTGCATCTGTAATATTTCTAATCAATAACCTAAGACTCTATTACAGGAGACCATTACAGGATCTTTATTATAGGACATTTCAGTCCACACATTGCTATCATTGAAACACAGTACACTGGACCATTGACATGTCAGACCATTCTGGAAGATTTGAGAGTGCCTTAAGCATACAGAATTTCACTATCCGACAAACTCTACACAAATCACTGTTCACCGTGATGATTCAGTCAGTGACTGGTTTTGACAAGAAAATCCTGACAGTTTGCCATGTGGGAGCAAGCCAACAGACCAAACAGGGCGAACTGTGGACAGATGTTCATTGTTTAAAACAGCTTTGTGTATCTGATGAAGGATATTGAACAACTCTTTGGTGGAGGACCTGTTCTGTGTCTGAACCTGATGTGGTAACAAACCACATCCCCGCTGATATCAAGAAGTGAGCTGGTTACGTTGTTTTTTGCAGGTCTTGCATGGCTGGCTGTGCCAGGGTGATGGTGACAGCCCAAATACGTTGATTCAGGATCTGAACATAGCTGCCCATGTAACCATTCAACTCAAGCATATCCACATTAAATATTGCTACGCTTTGCGGTACAATTTAGGGTGACAGTCTGTCCATGAAGTTTACTATTAAGGCCAGACATCTACAATGGCACTTCGGTAGCTGGAGTCAGGCTTTCACAGTGGACCAAACATGTTGCCATGGGAACCAATCAAGGGGTTGGGCTTTCAGTATCACACTATGACCTGTCGAAAAGCGATATCCCTTTTTGGAATGTGGAGAAAGTTTGGAGTAACACATCTACCTCAGTAGTGCATGTCAATTCTATATACAAATATTTTAAACAGAAAGTAGTAACATTTTATTTCAATGCATTAAAACTCTTAGTAAATAGTAACAGAAATAGTCACTTATATAATTAATAGAAATAAAAAATAAATTATAGAAATGTGCCTATGAATTGAATGCACAGTGATTTGCCAGATATATCAGTAATAATTTGATTTAGTATTTAATCTTACTTGACAGTCTTAGAAAACACAAACCTTTAAGTAAATGTTTTGCGGTTTGTGAGCATGATCAATCCTGAGGGATACTTAGCTGATATAGAATAATTTTTTTCCTATTATTTACAGTGTACACTGTCCTGGTCCTTTAAGGCATACTGTAAAATGGTGGTACAAAGGAAAAGCTCAGGTACCCATGTCAACATCTTTCATTTTACATTTCCTGAAAGCTTTTCTCAACAAGCAGCCATCGGGGAGTCGGCTTTGGAAGATCACTTGAATTTTGTGTGGGTGGGAGATTTTTTAAAAGCGTTTGGTGAAGATGAGTCTGAAACATGCTATTATACTATACCCTTAAGCACTCTCGAAGTCAAGTTCTTTTTTCTTACATTACAATTAATCTCCCATGACAGCTCGAAACGGTGTTAAAGTGTCATGTTCACTGTCAATATGGGAGATGTGCCTCCAGGAAGAGCGATCACAGGTGTTTAATTTTTCACATATTTTGTTTACCCGAGAGCATGTGCAACAAGATTACATAAAGGATAATTAAAAGTAAACCCGGCTGTGAATATTGTTGAATAGCAACACAAATGACTCCTTCATACTTGCAGGAGTAGGACAGATCCTATTCATTTTCCTTGTTATAGATGGGATGCAATCTTCTCTTGAGAATGCTATCTGTATACAAATAACCTAGGTCAGGGTTAAAGCCAAGCTTTATTCTTTCATGTAAAAAAGCTTGGTTACTGTAACTCGACTCTGCCATGCGTTCCGGTCAGGATACATACACCTTCCACACTTCAGGTTCTTCTACACATTTCACCTTCCACTCCCCCAGATAATAGCAAGGATGTACCTATCTGTACGCTGAGCCAAATGTGCCGGCCTTATTTTGCAGCAATCCCTTTTCATTGGCAAGGCTGTCTCCGCTTTCACTTCCACTGTAAATTCATGTGCATAGATCAAAATCCTATCTGACCGCAGCTCTATGGTGGAAGATTGCGGTCCGGCCCCAAGGATGCTGTCCAGACCCACACTGGCCATAGCATTTGCCATGTGTGGACAATAATGAACAGATTCACTGGTGATGCCAGGGGCTAATGTGCTACCCATGTGGGTCTCCAAGATTGAAAACTGTGGACTGGGGAGGCCCCCGGAAAAACTCTTTGCTTTGACAGTGCTTGTATGAACACTTGATGGAACGCAGACCGACATTCAATAGTTTTGTTAAATTCGAAGAAAAAAAAATTGATACCATGTGGTTTAGAGCCAGACGACAGTCCTCTGTCACAATCATTCAGGGCCCAAATGGGAATACAGACAGAGAAGGGGCCATAGAAATATAATTATCCTTATGTCCTTGAGAGAGACAATGCACTCTGATTAGCAAACTAAACAGTTATGAAAAGGGGTCATTTCTGATTCCATTATGAATATGAAACAATCGATATCTGCAAGACTTTCCTATTGATTAAAGAATAACTATCACTGAAATATTTTTCTCCCAGGGGAACCATGTTTGTGGCTTAAGGAAAACAAATTCAGGTGTTCGTTTGGATGTTTTTGCAGTGATATATTTGGTCTTCTGGTAGTATATCTGGTAGTCTTCTGGTAGTATATGTTACCATTCCTAAATTCTAATTGAGGTCATACATTGTTTTTCTCCACACTGAAATTGGGCTTATACCAATTAAATCAAAATTCCTATGAACAATATCTCCCAAATATAGAGACCTGCATGGGGCCGTTTTTTTAAAGCCCCTCACCAGACTGTTGGCTAGATCCACCCAACAACAGACAGAAGGAAAATGTTTTCTCCGCAACCCAACTGACACAGAAAGAGTTTGTTCCAAAAAAAAACTACGAAACTGTTACCCACAAAAAAAACTATTAATTTATGCCCCCAGACATAATTAATCTATCATATTTGTAACTTCAATCTCCTGCTTTAATTTGATTTGGGTGTCTGCTTCTTTGAACCATTTAACTTAAAGTGTTATGGACAGTACACTCATGCAATAAAATATCACATGTGTACTTGCTTCCACTTTTTTGCCATGTCCATCCATGATCAACCAAGTCGCTGTTCTAATCTACAACCCCCCCCACATAACCCATAACAGGGATTTGGCTCATGCCGCATCTGTGCACAGTGGTTAATTAATTCATGACTGCCTCTCATTTCTCCCATTCTAAGTTATGTTAGCAAGATGTTTTCATGTGAGCTACAAAGCATGCTAAAAAAGTAACATTGCTGGTCAGGCTACCTAGCAACAGATACTGCACTCCCTGGATGGTGTTGCCAGTTCCTGCTCCACCTCCTAACTGAAGAAGTTGTGTACCTCATAGTGGAATTGCAGGAACCACATTTGAAAGGATCTATAGGCATTGTCAGCAAACATGTTTGGTTAGTCCGTGTTCCTCCACATTCGATTAACCTGGGACAGCTGTCAGGAATCGGGTAACCAGACTGGACACAAGCTATGGCAAGGAGGTGATGTTTATTGTCAGGGTACAGGTCAGAACGAGGAAAAAAGGGATGGGGAGCAGGTCTGGATGGTGGGGTGAGGACGGGTCTGGAATCCCAAGGGAGCGTGGAGGTGGGTATTGGTCGCTGCGCGGTGGACTGATCTGGCTTCGGGGTGAGTGTCTCCAGGTGAGTAAGCAGGTGAGTGAAAGATGAGATGGTAATCCTTAGGCAGAACAGAAGAACGGGTTGAAAACAGAAAAACGGCAACGGGAAAGCCAAGAGAACAGGGCAGAGCAGACATATAGGTAAGTATTGTAGCTGGACAAGCGTGAACACATGAATGAGACTGGCAGGGACAGGACATCAGGACTCCTCCTAAAGGCAGTGGGTGATTGGTGAACCAGGAACAGGTGCGTGATTGCTGACGGCAAACAGCTGGGCACTGGCATCACCCCGGAGCTGACGTCACGTCCCTAGCTCGTTACCATGACAAACAGACAGACAAGAAAACACGCATCACGGAAGAGGGGCCGTGACAAAGGCATCACATCTAGTAGCATGTTCATAGGAACTCCAATTCTATCTGACATTCAAATACTTTTTTAGCTGGGAACACAAACCAGTAATGAAAACATCAGTCATAGTGGTAGCCTACTTGTGGCATTCATCAAAAAAAGGACCAATACTTTCCCTAAATAATATCTTAAAATCTACATAAATAAAAAAAGCTTTAGACATAGGTTAGAGGAATATTTGCATTGCACCACTCCATTCTCAGCACTCTCTAAGGCTTTTGAAGAGAAAGGTTGTGTGGTCACAGTGTTTTCTAAAAAGCCTATAGAGTTGCAGGCTGAACAGAACACAGAGAAGCTCTGCCGAAGCCTGCAGTGTACCATCAACCGTACCAACCGACCTGCATTATCTAACCACCTACTATAAGAAACCAGTGTGGTTTGAGATATGATTATGAAGCCGAGAACATGTGCATGTGGAAATGCATTTGGAAAGGCCTGCAAGTTGATGGGTGAGAGATGTGATTGATTGTGTTGTTATTGCTAAGGACTCTCTTCCGGTTGCCTCCGGGACCCTTTTCGATCCATCCGCTGTCTGTTTGTACTGCTGCTCATACATTTTACAGCCAGCACGGGGACCTGCTGGGAGCTTAAACAATTGCTTTATTGATGAATTCCCTCATACAAGGAAGAATGCCACAGCCTAGAATGAGATTTGATGCCACAGAGCTTTCATTCTTTAACTTTCATTATTTGAGCTGAAGTCCTTGACCATTGTCATAAAGATTTTAGGATATCAATCACAACTGTATTATAGACAATATTATTATTAATGATTGTAAGTACTTGATAAATATAGTTGGACCAATACATACTAGATACTATACATTTAAAATTCAGACTGATTTGTTAAAATACTATATATGCGGTTCAAGCAATGGTCAAATGATATACCAGAAGGCATAAATCATTGCTGATGGTGTGGCTCATATTTTATTAGAGCTTACTGCACATGATCGGTTTGCAGATAGGAAATGAGTGCTTCCAGTAAAGTCAATTAGAAGTAATAACAGACAGAGCCACACAGCTAATGTAAAAGTAGGCTTTATTCTATCTGTAATTACTGTTATTATGGAGAAGTGAAAGATCATCCCTTTTTTTAACCTGCCACTGAACAACTTCTTTCTGTATATTTAGTGTTAAATGTGTTTTCACCCCTGAAAATTCATGGAAAGCTCTTATTATGAAAGCTGTTTGAAAAAAATCTGTTTTACTGGCTTTAAGAATTAACACTACATCCTCAATGAAATTGTACAGATTACAATTTGACAACCTTTTGTTCCTTAGGTCGATACTTCCCATTGAGTGTTCATCCTACAAAAGCAAGTGTTGGAACGCACCAGGCTTTCTTCTGACAAGATAACCGTCATAATGTGTACCCTTCTTGAATTACTTAAAACGCCTCAGGAATGAATAGGAGTAACTGGTGAGGTGTTAAGCGGTAATGAAAAGATTAACCTAACCTAAAAGAGAGGATTATGTTGCTTACGGGATACGACATAGAACACTGATTTGTGAGTGTGCGCGCGTGTGGGTGTCTGTGCATGTGGGTGTAGAGAGGAGACGCCCTGGATCATTGCCTCTGTGACAGCAGCTGGAAAAGCACATGGATCAAGTGCAGTCACCGCCACCTTTCGCCACCAACAATTCTGCAAGGCACATACTGTTTTTAAAGAATAAATATTGCAAGGAAAACATGTTTAATTCTTGCAAGGATCAGCTCGAGGCGCATGGCTAGTCAACAGGGGGGCTGGTGAAATGGATCACTGAAATATTTATCAGTGTTGCATATTCAGCTGAGGGTCCTTTGTGAGTGCTCGTGTGATCTTCCGCAACACGTTCGCAAATTAAATATTTATCGCGCTTAAATAAATAGGAGAGTGGCGGGATGCCTGGGTGAACAAGGAGAGCAGAGAGAGGTGTGCTATCAGAGATGATTGGTGTGGTGTCCCAGGAGGTGGGGATGTGTTGAACCTGTCAGTGTACAGATAGGAGACTCAGCCGCAGTATCTTCTCATGCGCACCAAGAGGAGTCAGCCTCAGTGTGAATGACACACTGTGGCTTTAGAGGCATAAAAGTACAGTGAGATGGTGTCGTCCCATTTCTTCCTTGGTCTGAGTCAAAGGTCACAGTGTCGAAAAAAGTTGCATTGAAAACCATCGAGGATGAAAATCCTTGCCTAGGCTTTTGTATATCTATCTAGCTTTAAGCATGTTTGATCCTGAGAAGGGACGTTTGTCTACATGGTTTGTTAGTCCACGTCCAGGTTGAATGTTTTTTTCTTAAGAAGTTTATCTGCATCAAATATAAAAATGTATGTCATGTAAGAATGACTGGTGATATTGTCATGTAATGAACAATCCTCATGTTCCCTTACCGCCAATTAAAGTCCATTAATCTACCAACAAATTAAAGCAATCCGTCAAATTGTGCATGAACGTCACATTTGCATATGTAAAACAGCAAAACCATTGTTTTGGATTTCCAATGCTTGAATGCAAGGATATCTTTTATAGGTGAATCTCTTTCAGCCTTTCATATGAGCCTGTGTAGGAAACCAGCAGCCGGTAAGAGCTTTGTTCTGCTTGGATGATGGAGAGACGCTCTGAAAAGAACCAACCTGCTGAGTGGAGGACATCTAAAATGAGCCAATATAATCAGCTATTAATGTTTTCAGCATGTGGGATAACTGTAAAATAACTCTAAGTAGAAGAAAGCAAGCATGTGTCTGATTGGGTCTATTGATGAACAACTCAGCTTGCACACTGACTAAATTAGATCCACTGAGATAGCTTTGGGGGCCGCATGCACCCGTCATGTCTATAATTTGTGTGTGTGTGTATATATATATTTGTGTGTGTGTGTGTATATATACATATATATATATATATATATGTATATATATATATATATATATGTATATATATATATATATATATATATATATATATATATATAGTGAGGGGAAAAAAGTTTGATCCCCAGCTGATTTTGTACATTTGCCCACTGACAAAGAAATGATCAGTCTATAATTTTAATGGTAGGTTAATTGGAACAGTGAGAGACAGAATAACAACAACAAAATCCAGAAAAACACATGTCAAAATTTGTATAAATTGAGTAACATTTTTATGAGTGAAATAAGAATTATTCTTGAGCCACTCTTTGTTGCCTTGGCTGTGTGTTTGGGTCATTGTTATGCTGGAATACCCATCCACAATCCATTTTCAATGCCCTGGCTGGCTAAGGAAAGGTGGTTCTCACCCAAGATGTGACAGTAAATGGCCCCGTCCATTGTCCCTTTGATGGGTGAGTTTGTTCTGTCCCCTAAGCAGAAAAACACCCCCAAAGCATAATGTTTCCACCTCCATGTTAAAGGGTTGGGATGTGTTCTTGGGATAATAGGCAGCATTCCTCCTCCAAACAAGGCGAGTTGAGTTGATGCCAAAGAGCCTGATTTTGGTCTCATCTGACCACAACACTTTAAGCCAGTTCTCCTCTGAATCATTCAGATGTTAATTGACTAACTTCAGACAGGCTTGTACATGTGCTTTCTTGAGCAGGGGAAATTGCTGGCACTGCAGGATTTCTGTCCTTCACCGTGTAGTGTGTTACCAATTATTTTCTTGGTGACTATGGTCCCAGCTGCCTTGAGATCATTGACAAGATCCTCCTGTGTAGTTCTGGGCTGATTCTTTTCTCATGATCATTGCAACTCTGTGAGGTGAGATCTTGCATGGAACCCCAGACAGAGGGAGATTGACGGTTCTTATGTGTTTCTTCCATTTGAGAATAATTGCACAAACGGTTGTCACCTTCTCACCAAGCTGCTTGGCGATGGTCTTGTAACCTATTCCAGCCTTGTGTAGGTCTACAATCTTGTCCCTGACATCTTTGGACAGCTCTTTGGGCGTGTCCATGGTGAAGAGTTTGGAATTTAATTGATTGGTTCTGTGGACAGGTGTCTTTTATACAGGTAACCAGCTGAGATTAGGAGCACTCCCTTTAAGAGTGTGCTCCTAATCTCAGTTTAGTACTTGTATAAAAGACACCTGAGAGCCAGAAATCTTTCTGATTGAGAAGGGATCAAATGCTTATTTCCCTCATTAAAATGCAAATCAATTTATTTGACATTCTATTTTAATTAACCTAACATTAAAATTATAGTTTGATAAATTCTTTGTACTGTATTTGTTTGCTATTAATGTAAATAGCTAAGATATAAATTGATACCTTCATTGATCAGATAATGTTACAGGCCTACCTTTTTATGGTTGTATTCATTTATATTCACTAATTTCAAGTTCACTGTTTTCTATTCCGAACAGCCATTCGGCATATTTGGTTTGTATGAATAACTAGTCTATTCTCAGCATTTGGTTCGCATTATTTCAATAAGACAGCTGTGAGTACAGCTGCTTGGAATTGTATGAATTGCCCTATTAATCTAGTATCTTACTGGATATTCATTACCTAAACTGCCTGTGTTGGCTACTCTCCATGGTGCTATATAGGTCAGCAGAGATTTTTGTAACAATCTGTCATTTGAAATAACTTTTAATGATAGAAGGTTGTAGGGTGGCCCATAGAAATTGCACTTCACCAGTGATAAAGCTGTGTTGAAAGAGTTAGTCGGTGATAGGCCAGTCAGCTATTTGGGCAGATGTGTTTTACTGAATACATTTTTGCTTGGCTTACTGGACTGCACAAATTACTGGTTGCATGAAGAAGCTTGTGTACATTTGATCCAGTCTTGTTAGCTGCATCCCCAGAACATGGGAGTCCATTGCCACAGACATTAAGATTTTATGTAGATACTCACAACATTTGATGGTATGTCAGAATCTCTTGAAGATATCAAATAATATTCATAACAAAAACTATAATTTAATCATTTCAAATTAAACACATTTTTATTAAGTGTTTGTTCCTGGGTAGTAAGTGCTATTTCACTTTTGCTTATGCCTTAAAAGTATAGAAAATGTATATTATTCCTCACATACTTTGCTTTTGTGACCAGGCCAGTGATATTTCTAGTTTAACTTATTTCCAGTACATTCCAGGTATGTTCAGTGCTTAGTAAACTTTCTGGTAATATAAAAAGTAGTATATATACAGAATGCAACAGCATCGAGACCTGGCTGGATGCCTTGAAGGATGATGAGTACAGCTGGGAGGTCATAGGAGAAAAACAAATTGTGGCATTCCTGATGGGTCTCCAAGGTGGTTTTACCAAGTTTCTCTGCTATCTTTGCCTTTGGGACAGCAGAGGCACTCCAAGATGCAATACCACAGACGAGACTGGCCATAGAGGACCGAGTTCTGTGTGGATAGGAACAACGTCCAGTGGAAGCCACTGGGGGCCCTGGAAGTTGCTGATGCCACCACTGCACATCCAATCGGGCCTTAGGAAACAATCTGTCAGTGTGCAAGGTGAGTTGTTCATCAGATAAAGAGTCGACAGCCTTCAAGTACCTTCAATACTTCTTCCCTAAGCTTTCTGAGGCAAAGGTCAAAGCTGGTGTCTTTGGCAGACCACAGATAAAGAAATCTTGGAGTGCAATGAATTCCCCAGCAAGCTCACTAGTAAGGAGAAAGCAGCTTGGAACAGCATTGTTGCAGTTGTTCGGGGCTTCCTGAGCAATCACAAGGCCAAAAACTATGTGGAGCTGTTTGAGACTCTGGCGAAGAACTACTGCAAAATGGGCTGTAGGATGTTCCTCTGTGTCTATATCCCTGATGCTCATCTTGTTAAATTCAAGAAGAACATGGCAGCGTAATTAGAGGAACAAGGTGAGCGCTTACACCAGAATATACAGGATTTGAACGTCGCTGCCATATATTTAGAGTATAATCGTGAATCTCGTAATACAATGATGCGCATTGTTTTACTTCAGTATAAATCAGGGCTGTCAAGGGTTATTTGAAGTACTGTAACACCCCTGGCCCGGATGCAAAATCAGGATTCGGAGTCAGAGGTGAAGAACACTGGGTAGAATTTATTAACCCTAACAAAGACAGCTGTTTTGTTACCGTCTACGCCAACGACATCAATTAACACTATAGACACTTACAACCTCGCCTGTACCTGTAGCTAGCTTAACAGATACCTCACGTTACGGTTCTGCATCTCACACAGGAGTGGAGACACAAGAGAGTGAGATGCTGGCAAAACCCCACCTTATATAAGCTCTGGTCAGAGACCCCTGGACACTCCCCTGCTGTCCCCGAGTCCCCATAGATGCCCTCCTTGCTGTAGGACGTCCCACCCGGTAAAACAGCCCCACCTAACCGTAACGCCCTGCCCCCTGATGGAACATAACTGAACAACTAGAACAGCACTTTAAATGAACACAGGGGTGCCACAGTACTTAATGACTTAAACTTTTTTCCATCGTTAACAATTTATTTTAATTTCTGAGCCTCTCCGCAATCCAGTTAGAGTTTAACTCCAGTGGGAGCTGATAGGATACTCTCACACATTTATTGTTTACCAGTAACTGTATTGGCAGTTGACTTGACCTGAGGGCTTCACAGGCATTTTTTTCAGTATATCACTGGAGAGTTTGATGTCTCTGTGAGGAACTCAGAGGAGAGCCGCTGCTCCTTTGCATCAAAAGGAGCCAGTTGAGGTGGTTCTGGGCATCTGGTAAGGATGCCCCCAGGACGTCTCCCTAGGGAGGTGTTTCAGGCACGTACAGCTGGGAGGAGAACTTGGGGTAGGCCCGGGACTAGGTGGAGAGATTATATTTCAACACTGGCCTGGGAACGCCTCGGGATCCCCTAGTCAGAGCTGGCAAATGGAGCTTGGGTAAGGGAAGTTTGGGGTCCCCTGCTGGAGCTGCTGGAGCTGCTGCCCTCACCACCTGACAATGGATAAGCGGATTAAGATGAGGATGTAATAGAAATACTTTATGAAGTATTTGATTTTGGCTAACATCTTTCAGGAAATCTAATGTTTACAGGCATTCACCAGAACCTCATTCTAACAAAATTTCAGCCTAAACATCAAAGGGTAATTCCTTGACCAGTTTAGGTGTGATTCAATGGGTTAAATACCTGCACACCATGTAGCTGTCCAGCTAAGAGGGGATTATATGTGTTTTATACAGTAGCCTAACATGGCAGATATTGTCTTTGGTGTGTTAATCAATCAAACAAGATTCTGTTTAGATTTACAAGGGCTACATTTTGATGCAGACAGTTATTGTGGTAAGTTGTGGACTGACATTGTATGCATATCAAACTAAATTAAGGGCTTTGACAACTTGCATTTATTTAATTCCAAGTCAAGCACTGTCTGTAGTTTGCAATCAAATAAAGTATGTCTTCATCATAATGCACTGCTTTTTAAACAGAAAAGTTTATTAAGGGCAAAATCTGAACAAATTCTAAAATTGTGATTAACTACAGAAGATCATGTGATAAAAAATGTTTGCGTGATTAATCGCACTAATATAAATACATCTGTGAACGAAATACAAACACATTTGCCTGTTTTCTCATTGGAAACAAGTACATTTCAAAATATCCCTGTCCTGGTCACAAAAGCAAAGTTTGTAGGGAATAACTGCAATTTCTATACTTTACAGGCATAAGCAATTATAAAATAACACTTATCACCCAGGAACAAAAAAATTGTTACATAGTGTAATATAAGAAAATACACATTGCCCAGATAAATGGCTTTAAAAATAAACTTCCTCAGTTGGCCTAGGGCTTTGGCACATTGCTGTATTTGCCCTGGACTTAATAAGTTATGAAGTCAGAATTAGCATGTGCAGCACAATTCTGTTCACTAGTGGAAAGAGTGCTTGAAACAGTACACACAGCCAGGGCCAGTTCTAGCCATTTAGCAGAATTATATATGGGTGCCCCCCCGCTGATGCCAGAAAGGTTTGCGTTAAAAACATTTACAGAGAGACAACACATCTTTAAGCACATTGTTGGAATAAATGCAAAATATAGGCAAAACACTGTACAGAGCGGGTTGTTAGCGGCAACATTATCATTTATAAAATCCAATCTGGAATATTACTGGAACACCCCATTTACATTATGTTTAACCTCACATCACATTGATATACTGTGAAACTATACAAACAACAATTAGTGGGTGGATTGACTCCTGCCTGCCTGTTGGTGGGGCCTCCCTCGAATAGGACGAGTGTCACTGGACACCCCTGTCTCAGCACCGAGTTTCTACACTGCTGTGTGCTATATTATTGTTCATTTCCACATTGTCAATCCTTGTAAATATAAGACCACACCTCAGGAGTACCAGGCTCGAAAGACACGTTCCTGTCTATTTTCAAAGATTTCCTGGTTCTATTGCAGATCAAGCCAATATCTGACAATTCCAGCCCCCAGTGCTGAACCCCACCCCCCACCGGGCTGTCCCTGTTCATCAGTTATGCTTCTGACCTGGATTATAACTCTAGACACAGAACACATGCATTTATTAATTACTACAACGTGCATTCTTAAAATGTTCACCTGGCACAGCCAGAAGAGGACTGGTCACCCCGGTAAGCCTGGTTCCTCTCGGGGTTTCTTCCTATATTTTGGCCCCTTTTAGGGAGATTCATCTAGCCACTGTGCATCAACACTGTTGATGATTGCTCATTGGGGTTTCAGGCTGGGTGTTTAAAGTCCTGTGTGACAACTGTTGATGTAAAAAGGACTTTATAAATGTTTGTTTGAATGTGGTGAATAACTAACAACACAAATCAAAAATTAATTGTACTAAAAATCTATTAAAACTCAATTCATGTATTTTAGAAGTAAAATTCTACTAATAATAACATTTAGTTAAGGGTCCTTATCAGGTAAGCGCAAAATATTTACATATACCTTTATGTCAATTAGCAAAGTATTGTTCCCTGACAGTTTACAACATATAACAAACGTAATAGTGCAATAAATTCCAATACGTACCCGAGGAACCCGTGAACAGCAAATTTCTCTAATTCACAATACAACAGACAAAATAAGGCCTGTTATGTATAGACTCATAAATATATGTATATAATAGCATAATATTCTATATTCAATCGCAATAATCACATTTTTGGAATTAGATAAAATTTGGCCCTAAATATATAATTTTCCTCTTACTTTACAGTGCATTTTGTTACTATATTGAATCTTATGGAAAAGAAAAACACAAAATTAATCACCATCAAAATATTTTGGAAAGCATTTATTGGGACAAACGCAAGTCCTTGATTTACGGTATACGGCTTGATAAATACAAAAACAAAGCCTCAATTAAAAAAATAATCAACATCTAATTTAAACATTAGCTTGCCACTTGTCACTTTTGTTCTCCTATTCCTCGGCTCTGAATCAGCTGCTGAGACATTCTAGCCTGTTAACATTTTCACCTGATAAAGCTGCTCTCTTCTTCTGAACAATAAACCTCTCACAAGGTACTGATGGGGCAGGCATTGCCAGGTACCTACATGCAATTTAGGCCAGCCTGTTGGATGCTCCTGCAATCCACTTTCTTAGCCCACTCATCTTCATAAAGTTTGTGTATTCTCGTAACGACAGTGGTTCTTGATGGGTACTCGTAAGTTGAGTCATTTGATGCAATGCAAAAAAAATCTCCGAATACATCATCTTCCACAATGTTAATTGGCTGCCAAGCAAAAGCTATTCACTTTGCTATAGCATTTGTAAGCTTGCTGTTTGTTGATTTGTCAATTTGCCTCCTGCGCATCTCTTCCTCTAAATGTGTAGGACAATGAACTGCACTGCACAGCAAGGCCCCCTGCATGACGTCTTCCCACAGTCTGTCCTGGTGCCGTCCAAGGGATGTAAAAGAAAACGGGACTCATCGGACCATATGACCTTCGGCCACTGCTCCAAGGTCCAGTTTTGACACTCCCATGACCATTGTAGGCGCTTTTGAAGGACAGGGGTCATCATACGCACTCTGACTGGTCTGCATTGTGTGATGTGACAAATTCTTCCTGTAACCATCATTCCTATTTTCTGTGACTTGTGCCAGAGTAGACCTTCTGGCCACCACAATTTGGCCCTTGTCAAAGTAGCCCTAAAGGCTGTACTACAATGTGAGTTCAACCTACTCAGATTTAACTTGGGGTAATCAAGGAAAGTCGGGGTTGACAAACACGCATTGCCTAAACTGGTATTAAATGGTACTACGACAGTGATTGAGATGACAGTTAATTGATTTGGTGTTAACTGACTTGGAGAATGTGTGCGTTTGCTTAAGAGGGGCGCATTTGGCAACGCAGACGGAATTTTTGCATAATGGCTCGTACTCCAAATCTTTCCACAAATCTAACACAGTGGCGCAAACAAATCCAGGGACGCATGTTGGCGGCGCAGTGCCGACAGAGTAAATTCATAAGAACGGAGTTCTTGACATATGTTCTCTATTTAGTCCAACAGACTCTTCTTTTATTTGTAATATGACTGAGGTGTAAGGACGTGTAAAATAGCCAAAATATATAAATGTGTGAAAACAATTCAGTTATAGCCTACACATTGGTTACATCTGTGATGGTGACAGCTCCGTCATCTCCCGCTTTTCCTGGTTTTCCCAATGTTCTTGAACTCATCCCGGTCTCCTTCATTTGTCTTGTCTCCAATTGTCACTCACACCAGCTCCCAATTAAGTCATCAGTATGTGTTTAAATGTTTCTCCTCTGCTCCCCTCATTTGTCGGTCATTGTTCCATGTTACAGTGTGTGTTGATGTCAGTGGTGAGTCCCGGTTTTGTTTGCTTGTTGGCTTTGTTTCAGTTTTCTTTAAAGTGCTCAGTGTTTCTTTTCAAATAAAGAATATCATCGACTGCCACCGTTTGCCTGCGCCTGGTTCGTTCTCTCCACTACACCCCGACTGTGACAACATCCCTTTAATTGACCTGTTACTTATTGTTTATGAATTAAGATCGACTCCATAAACCACCTTGGCTGTCGGGGTACCTGTATGAATTTAATGCTATTGTGTTACGAGTAACTTAATTCTAACAATAATTTCAGCTGCAACCCCAGTGGAAAGTGTACCTGGCAACCAAGTCACGGTGAAATATATACATATTCTATGAATTGGTGCATATTAATAGTTCTCATCATTAATATGTGGTACAGATTTGGCATATAGCCTGAACTTATAATAGGCTGAACAAAAAAAGCAGAGACCATGAAAACTGGAGGAGGACTGCCACCTGTTCAATTTTCATAAGCAGAGGAGTTGGCACTGGCGAACAATAGAGGAAGGCCCATAACAAAGGGAGAACTCAGTTCTGACAATGGTGGCAGCACAATGTACACCCTTTATGTACAGGTTTATATCATTTGTTTTGATTGGCCAGTTTCAAATATTTGTATGTACACTGAACAAAATATTAAATGCAACAATATTTGCCCCCATTCTTCACTAGCTGAACTCAAAGATCAAATACTTTCTCTATGTACACAAAAGGCCCATTTCTCTCAAATATTGTTCACAAATCTGTCTAAATCTGTGTTAGTGAGCACTTCTCCTTTGCCGAGGTAATCCATCCACCTCACAGGTGTGGCATATCAAGATGCTGAGTTTTGCAGAGGTGTGCCTTAGGCTGGCCACAATAAAAGGCCACTCCAAAATGTGCAGTTCCATCACACAGCACAATCCCACAGATGTTGCAAGTTTTGAAGGAGCATGCAATTGGCAAGCTGCCTGCAGGAATGTCCACCAGAGCTTTTGCCCGTTAATTGAATGTTCATTTCTCTACAATAAGCCGTCTCCAAAGGCGTTTCAGAGAATTTTGCAGTACATCCAACTGGCCTCAAAACCACAGACCATGTGTAACCACACCAGCCCAGGACCTGCACATCCAGCATCTTCATCTCCAAGATCGTCTGAGACAAGCCAACTGGACAGCTGCTGCAACAATCGGTTTGCATAACCAAAGAATTTCAGCACAAACTGTCAGGAACCGTCTCAGAGAAGCTCATCTGCATGCTCGTCATCCTCATCGGGGTCTCGACCTGACTGCAGTTTGTCGTTGTAGCCAACTTGAGTGGGCGATTGCTCACATTCGATAGCGCCTGGCACTTTGGAGAGGTGATCTCTTCACAGACGAATCCCAGTATTCAGTGTACATGGCAGATGGCTGACAGCATGTATGGTGTTGTGTTGCTGATCTCAACTTTGTGGATCGAGTGGCCCATGGTGGCGGTGAAGTTGTGGTACAGGCAGGCGTGTGTTATGGACAATGAACACAGGTGCATTTTATTGATGGTATTTTGAGTACACAGAGATACCGTGACGAGATACTGAGGCCCATTGTTGTGCCATTTATCCACGACCATCACCTCATGTCGCAGCATGATAATACAGGTTCCAAGTTGCAAGGATCTGGACACAATTCCTGGAAGCTGAAAACATCCCACTTCTTGCATGGGCAGCAAACTCACCGGACATGTCACCCATTGAGCATGTTTGGGATGCTCTGGATGGGCGTACACGGCATGTTCCGGGTCCTGCCAAAATCCAGCAACTTTGCACAGCCATTGAAGAGGAGTAGACCAACATTCCACAGGCCACAATCAACAACCTGATCAACTCTATGCGGAGGAGATGTTGCACTGCATGAGGCAAATGGTGGTCACACCAGCCACTGACTGGTTTTTGCCCCCCCCAATACAGTGAAACTGCAAATTTTCGACTGGCCTTTTATTGTGGCCAGCCTAAGGCACACCTGTGCAATACTCATGCTGTCTTATCATCATCTTGATATACCACACCTGTGAGGTGGATGGATTATCTAGGCAAAGGAGAAGTGCTCACTGACACAGATTTAGATATATTTGTGAACAATATTTGGGAGAAATATGCCTTTTGTGTACATAGAGAAAGATCTTTGAGTTCAGCTCATTAAAAATGGGGGCAAAACAAACTCTGTCTTATGTAAAGTTGAGGGGAATACTATGAAAAAAATTGTGAATCATACATCAACCCAGGCCACCTAGCCTCCAGACTGGTCACCATTATTAAAGAGATAGTTGGTCAAAATTCATATTTGGGTAAGAGTCCACTTACACTGAGTTGTTCCTCAAGGCAAAATCTCATTCCAAGATATGTGATTGATCATCCCTCATGAATTCTGGAGTGCTGGAGATTTGGATAGCACACACGGGGCAATTCAAAGTGCTTTATATGATTATGCCTAAAAAGCAAAAAACAATCAGGCATGCTAATAACAAAATTTAGCATAAAAGTGTCTGACTAAGCAAGACAAATACCTAGTTATTAGCTAACCCATTTCAAATGAATTTTCTGAGGACTTTTCAGGGTTTGTCATGTCAAATATGTTTTCTAAATTGTCGAGTCCAAAATCAATGTCTTGTTATCAAATTATCTTTTTAGACAAAAGTGCTACCTTTCAGCTTTGACTCTAGCATCAAGCTATGTAGCTATTTTGTTGGACACAACCAAACAGTCAGGCATTTATTTAATACAGTTTCATAATGTGATTGTATATGCTGTACATCATCAGACTAAAGATTGTGCTTTTACATAGTCTTTCAATCATTGATACAGTGTAATGAACTGAACTAATCTGCTAAGCCACTTGAATGTAAACCTACAGTCTTGTGCACAAACATTGTTCAGAGGCTATTGCTCAAAACAAAACCTTTTTATTCCATTGATCTCAACAAAGCAAATAAGACAATGGTAGACATAAAATGTATCTGATTTTCTGTATTGAACCGTTGAGTTTGCTTTTACAAAAGTCGGTTGACCTGTTATATAACTACCGGGTACGTTAACGGTAGAATTAAGTGTTACATGATAAACTTTATTAAATGCGTACAAATATTTAATCTAGTCTGAGTCAATTCAGGCTTATTGCAAACAAAGTTGTGTTGGAGTGGTCTTTGAAAGAGTTGGGGAGCATTGTTAGAGCAGATGGAAGCAGGTGTTCTTCTAGGATAACCTTGTACTTGGCTTGATTCATGCGTCCTCACAAAGAGAAATCTGCCTGATTCCAGCCTTGCTGAAGCACCCCCAGATCATCACAGATCCTCCACCAAATTGCATAGTGTGTGAGAGCCTCTCCAGGTCTCCGTCTAACCATTAGACGACCAGGTGTTGGGCCTAGCTGAAAAACTGACTGGCCAGAGAAGATGGCTTTACTCCATTCCTCTATGGTCCAATCCTTATGGTCTTTTGCAAACTTCAGCCTGGCTCTTCTTTGCTTCTCACTGATGAAGGACTTTTTTCAACTCTTTTATCATGCTGAATAGTAGTTTTTTTATTCAAATTACCGTTGAGGTACTACTTGCCCTGTTTTTGCCATCCAGCTGGTCCTATTGCAAGAGGATAGTGATGACCACATCAGTTGTTTTTATACTTTCCTTAATGAAATTACATGTGGCTCAGGTAATCACCTAAACAGTAGTGCCTGTGTTGGAAGATAACAGACACTGGATTGGAATTGCTGCTATATATGTAGAAATGCTTATTTAAGAAATATTATGTGTGTGTGTGTGTGTGTGTGTGTGTGTGTGTGTGTGTGTGTGTGTGTGTATACACACACACACAGGAGCATGTTGGGGGGTTGAGTAACATCATCACCAATATTTAAATGTCTAATACATAAAATACTGAAGCAGCACAAACAAACATTTTAACGGCACAAACCGGCACAAACCAAGCACAAACAAACGAGACAATTTTGGACGATGTTGGGGGGCTGTGTGACCTCAGAATGACATAAAAAATATTCTGTGATATCTATGAAATCATAGCAGCACATACAGAGCACAAATGATTGAGCCTAATTTGCTGAAGTTTTGCGTTGGGTTGGGGGCCTACTTCACGCAGGTGTCAGTCAACAAGGCCTATAGTGAACAGAATATCATCCCCACTGTGAAGCATGGCACTGGCTCACTGATGTTTTGGGGGGGTGTGAGCTCTAAAGGCACAGGAATCTTCTGAAAATGTATGGCAAGATAAATGCAGCATCTTATCAGAAAATACTGGCAGACAATTTGCATTCTTCTGCACGAATACTGCTCATGGGACGTTCTTGAAATTTCCAACACGACAATGACCCTAAGCACAAGGCCAAGTTGACCCTCCAGTGGTTACAACAGAAAAAGGTGAAGGTTCTGGAGTGGCCATCACAGTATCCTGACCTTAATATAATTGAGCCACTCTGGGGAGATCTCAAACGTGCGGTTCATGCAAGACGACAAAAGATTTTGCATGACTTGGAGGCATTTTGCCAAGACGAATGGGCAGCTATACATACCACCTGCAAGAATTCGGGGCCCCATAGACAACTATTACAAAAGACTGCACACTGTCATTGATGCTAAAGGGGGAAACACACAGTATTAAGAACTTGGGGTATGCAGACTTTGAACATTGGTCAGTAAATTTTTCTTTGTTGTTTTGTTTTGATTTATGATTGTGCCATTCTGTTTTGATCTACAGTTTAATGTGTATCCCATGAAAATGTGTTTGCCTGCTCACTTATGTTTTCTTTACAAATGGTACATAAATAGTTGTTGGGTCACATGTCTTTGTGAATACAGTAAGATCAACCTTTTCTTACCTAGGCACCACCACTGAGGCCGTTAGTAAAACCATCCTATGTTGCACAAACAACAAAAACACAATCCAAACACAATGTTATTTGACCCCTAATTATAAGAATCTGTTTAACATTGAAGTTCATTTTTGCATATTGATTTTGAGTTATATTGAGAGAAATTATGAAGATTTTTAATAAATAAAATCCTGTCTCTGCTCAAATCAGATTTCCTTACCACCAAAGTTTGAATTTCAGTAACACAAATCCCTTTCCACCCTAACACCACTTGATCAAATTCATGAATTTCAACTTGATCTTTAATAAACACTATTCAGTAATTTTTCAGTTCAGTCACATTTTTGTGCCTGTTGGGTATCACAGAGCCAGGCTGTTATTATAATATATATTTGGGCAACCATCCACCGCCGTCTGGAAAAATCATTAGCGAATGTAATCATAATCATTACTAAACTTAACAAATTGATGTTACTATTACTGCTGGTTCTAGCATGGCAGTGTACTCCTGATCTGCATGAGGTTTGTCCAAGTGGTTTTGCCGTACCCCAGCAGAAGCCGTTGCTCAACTGCTGTGGGCAGGTAGAATGTCAAACACCGTACAGAGACCACTTTCTATTCTTGGTGAGATGGAGGAGAGGCACAGTTTTATGTTGGGCTCTGGCTTTAGACATGGGGTTGCAAAATGCTAAATACGTTTTTGCATTTAATTGTGGAAAATCTCTCGACAACTAATCTAGAACACACAAAATGTTTGGTGTCATATCTGTATCTGTGAATGTTGTCTATTAAGATTTCAATCAGTTGATCCACAGCGTTCATAGTGAAGCGGAACAGTATCCGTTTCAGTAACTGAGGCAGGGCTCCAGCTTCGTATGGTACTTTTCAAGTGAATGCTGAAGAGCTTCCAGGAGAGTGCAGATGCTGACCTCAACATCTACACTTTCAGAGTAGTCCTCAATTGAAGGAAACATTGCAACATTTCCCAGTTCCACTCTGGTTTACTTATTTAATGAAGTCCTCCAATTTGTCATACACTTGTTAACACTGCTCCACGAGAGAGCCACCTGACCTCACAGTGATAGAGAACGGCAATGTCTATCTCACCCATATTTCCACAGATAGAACCAAAAAGACGTTTAATGCGTTCAGTATTCTTAAAAAAAAAAAACATTAACATCCTTAACCTGAATGTTGAGCACTTTGAGTTCAGCGCTTGGTTCTTTTGAGGTCCGCGACCTTTTAAAAGTACGCAAACAGTCCAAGTATAAGTTTACCTTTTGAGTGACTGTGATGAGTTTTCAAATGTCACAGAAGCTTGTAAGGTTTCATGCACACATTTGACAAACATCCGGAGCATATAACACAGGGTGGTACCTCCTTTTCCGCAATCTAGTGCAATATAAAACCATATTTCAGGTAATTCTGGGAGTACCTTTTACTTCTTACTATTTTTATTATTATTAGTTGCTTCTCATTTGGTTTCTTTATTTTAGGGTGAGGTACGTTCAGGGGTTTATGGATTAAATAGTGATCATAGTGCTAGCTAATTTTAGCCAGCGTTTGCAAGTCTGTCATTTCAAGATAGCTAGCTAATTTAACTGCTGAATTAGCTATAGATTGTTCCACAAAATGCTGGCATTTCACTCCGCCCTCAATGGATATGAAATACATATTGACTCATACAGAAAAAAACTATTCTATACGCCGCAGTAAATCTATTGTAGAAAATGTTTAGCAGAGTCTGTAGTGTGATAATATGCAAAAAATCAAGGGGCACTGTGAATTTGCAATTGTTGCTGGCATTTTACTCCACCCATCTCAGTGGCTACAATGTAACTCAATGGATATGAAATACATACTGCCCTATAGAAAAAAGCAGTTCTATACGCCACAGTGAATGTATTGTAGGAAATCTTCTATATTGTGGAGAGTCTATAGTGTGATAATATGCAAAAAAATTACATTTTGTTTACAGTTTTATACTTTTTAGATAAACAAAATACATTTTCAATGAAAATCGTCCAACTTTTACATTCTTGTTCAACTTGGCAAAATAGATTTACTTTGTGAAAATAGTACTAATGTATATGTCTGTAAACATATACAATTATTGTTTAATGTGTGAATATGATACTCAAAAAGAAAGGAAATGTTTGCATACTATCTTTGTAAGAAATGTGGTTGTTGTTCCAATTTTAGCAACATTAGATCAGTACAAAAATTAATTACCTACTGCGAACACCAACATGTAATTATAATTCAACTACCAATATCAATGCAACACTATGTAATACCAAGTTATCTTGCAACATGTAGTATAACTACCAGCTAAAGTAAATAATGCTAAATCTAGCTCACTACTACACTACTACTAAGCATCTGTTCAAATTGTATTTTATAATAAAACTATTTGATACTTCAGCTTCATGTTTCAATTTCTTTGCTCATATATAGTATTGTTTGCAGGTCTGTGCATACAAAACACGCAGATTACTTCTTATTATCAGTTTTATAATTCATTTGACTGAAAAATGAACTTGCGCTACTGTTATCCAAATCTTCCTTTCAATTGCCAGGTAGCATCTCGTCCACAAATCTCTCATTTGATAGGCCTGTAAAATGGGATGGTGTGTCCCATCAACCAGGTAATTAGGACCAACCACATTTGCAGAAAATCCTTGTTTGGACCATTTGCTTGTATCAGCTCACATTTGTACTGAATCACCGTTCAAAAATCTCCTCAGCAACATTCGAAGAGACTTTGTTTCTTTATCTGGTTGGCAATTTCTTCTCAATTTGTTGGTGTTGCTGTTTAAGGATTTTATGAATGATCCTAAAATAACTATATGTAGACTTGAAACCCGAGCTTCAAATTGTTGATTCAACTCAACCTTGCAGTCTTTGTTACATCCGAGCATAGTAAAAAGGACATTTAAAAACCTAGACTCACAATCTTTGGAGAACTTTGCTGCTCTCTTGTTGTCTGCAGTTCCGAGGGCTGGACACAAATTTAAGTATTGTGTATTAGAGTTTTGATAGAGATAAACCACACCATTCTATCATTGAAATTAGGTCAGCATAATGACCAGGTAGATTTTATATATCAATTACTCCCCTGGTTACAACAGTCAAAACAATGGTAAGTGCTATGCATACTGATAGATATGAAATGTGCGAAAACATCATCTTACATAATGAGCATTACATCAACTCGCATTATCAACTTAGACTAAACACAGACACATCATTGCCTGATAGTTTCTTCTGTATGAGTCAATATTTATTTCATATGGATTGAGTTACATTGTGGCCAATGGGATGGGCAGAGTAAAATGACAGCAACAATTGCAAATACACAGTGCCCCTTGATTTCTTGGCATATAATTACACTACAGACATTTTTACAATTTAAACACATTTAATGGTGGACATGTATTTTGAAGGCAAAATCCGAAAACCGGAATTCTTATTGTTGCTACAAAATCCGTAATTAGCATGAGGCTAATGCTGCTGACTGCACTTAAGCTAGTCTGGGGCAAACTCACCCTATCTTGCATCACCGTTGGGCCACTACCCCCTGGGACAACCTTCCCAGGACGGCAAAATGGGGTCGTTGAACGCAGGCCAGCTGCTATCCTTGAATACAGCTGAGCTGCCTATCCTTGACGAGGCACACCTGCCCAGAATCAGGGGGGGATAAAAGGGCCTTTCAGTTTACCTTTCCTCTGCCACTTCTTGGTTAATGAAAGCCTCTCAAGGCTCAAAACATTGCGACAGTGTTTGTTGCCTGCGTGTCTCCTCATTAACCCTTGGTTATTTAGCAGTGCAAAAGCTCTATCAATTGGTTTATTGCTTACAGTATAATAATATATTTGCATATGTCCACTTCAGACCAAATCAAACATGGATTTCATGGATGAGCATGTGAGCATTAAAGAGGGACAAGACATTTAGTATTACTGGTATTGTATACATGCATTCACTTATTTATATGACCGTTTTTAATCTTATCAATCACTTTATTGAAACACAAAATCAACAAATTCAGTTTTATTTAAATTCCGTTGAATATATCTTACAACCCGTTTCCAATGATGCAATGATGTGCAAATCTTTTATCCCTATATTGAGGGTATTTCTGAGGGGAGCCAGTACTGAGAGTCAGTGAGGAGTAGGTGGTGTTGCCCATCCGCACCACCTGGGGTCTGCCCTTCAGGAAGTTCAGGATCCATCTGCACAAAGAGGGGTCGAGACCCAGATCTCTGAGCTTCACTGCCAGCTTGTGGGGCACAATGATGTTTGAGGCTGAGCTGTAGTCAATGTAGTTTCACATACAGTGGGGAGAACAAGTATTCGATACAATGCAGATTCTGCAGGTTTTCCTACTTACAAAGCATGTAGTGGTGTGTAATTTTTATCATTGGTACACTTGAACTGTGAGAGACGGAATCTAAAACAAAAATCCAGAAAATCAAATTGTATATTTTTTAAATAATTGTATGACAATTATTGTATGTCATTATTGTATGACAAGTATTTGATACATCAGAAAATCAGAACTTCATATTTGGTACAGAAACCCTTGTTTGCAATTACAGAGATGATATGTTAACTGTAGTTCTTGACCAGGTTTGCACACATTGGAGTAGGGATTTTGGCCCACTCCTCCATACAGACCTTCTCTAGATCCTTCAGGTTTCGGGGCTGTCGCTGGGCAATACGGACTTTCAGCTCCCTCCAAAGATTTTCTATTGGGTTCAGGTCTGGAGACTGGCTAGACCTTAAGATGCTTCTTACGGAGTCACTCCTTAGTTGCCCTGGCTGTGTGTTTCGGGTCGGTGTCATGCTGGCAAACCCAGCCACGACCCATCTTCAAAGCTCTTACTGAGGGAAGGAGGTTGTTGGTCAAGATCTCACGATACATGGCCCCATCCATCCTCCCCTCAATACGGTGCAGTCGTCCTGTCCCCTTTGCAGAAAAGCATCCCCAAATAATGATGTTTCCACCTCCATGCTTCACGGTTGGGATGGTGTTCTTGGGGTTGTACTCATCCTTCTTCGTTCTCCAAACACGGTGAGTGAAGTTTTGACCAAAAAGCCAAATTTGTGTCTCATCAGACCATATGACCTTCTCCCATTCCTCTGGATTATCCAGATGGTCAGTGGTAAACTTCAGACGGGCCTGGACATGCGCTGGCTTGAGCAGGGGGACCTTGCGTGCACTGCAGGATTTTAATCCATGACGGCGTAGTGTGTTACTAATAGTTTTCTTTGAGACTGTGGTCCCAGCTCTCTTCAGGTCATTGACCAGGTCCTGCCGTGTAGTTCTGGGCTGATCCTTTACCTTCCTCATGATCATTGATGCCCCACGATGTGAGGTCTTGCATGGAGCCCTAAACCGAGGTGAGATTGACCATCATCTTGAACTTCTTCCATTTTCTAATAATTGAACCAACAGTTGTTGCCTGTAGCCCATCCCAGCCTTGTGCCGGTCTACAATATTGTTTGATTGAGTGTGTGGACAGGTGTCTTTTATACAGGTTAAATAGATGCAGTTCAAATAGATGCAGTTTATAAAGGTAATGAGTGGAGAACAGGAGGGCTTCTTAAAGAGAAACTAACAGGTAGGTGAGAGCTGGAATTCTTACTGGTTTGTAGGTGATCAAATACTAATATCATGCAATAAAATGCAAATTAATTATATAAAAATCATACAATGTGATTTTCTGGATTTGTGTTTTAGATTCCGTCTCTCACAATTGAAGTGTACCTATGATAAAAATTACAGACCTCTACATGCTTTGTAAGTAGGAAAACCTGCAAAATCAGCAGTGTATTAAGTACTTGTTCTCCCCACTGTATGTGTTCCTCTTGTTCAGATGAGAGAGTGCAGACTGGAGGGACAGAGCAATAGCAACCCCGGTAGATCTGTTTTCTATAGGCAAATTGCAGCAGGTCTAGAGTCACCGGCATGTAGTCTTTGATGTAAATTTTAACTAGCCGCTCAAAGCACTTCATGATGATTGGTGTTAGTGCTACAGGGAGGTAGTCATTCATGCAGAGGAATTTTTGCTTTTTTTGGTACAGGAGCAATGATGGACTTTTTGAAGCAGTTGTAGACCACTGACTGACATAGTGATAGATTGAAGATATCACTAAAGACTTCAGCCAGTTGGTCTGCACAGAGCTTGAGAATACGGCCTGAGATGTGATCTGATCCAGGAGCCTTGCATTTCCAGGAGCCAATAACATTTCTCAGTTTCAACTTTTGATATATTGTCTTTGGACTATATTCTATTGAATATAGGGTTTCAATGATTTAAACATAATCGCAATCTGTTTTTATTTTTATTTTACATAGCATCACACAGTTTTTGGCAACGGGTTATACAACAAATGCATTAAATGGTGTTAATGGTTGAGGATTGAAAGGAAATTGGCCTCAATTTCATATTTGGTAGAGGCACTGTTGGCAGTAATTACAACCATGAGTCTACCAGCTTGGCACATATGGACACAACAATTTTGGATCAGGAACTTGGGGTGAAAAGGCACTATGCAACTTCCACACATATTTTCAATTGGACTGAGGTCCGGTCTTTATTTTCCTTATTATTTTTATGGCACTCTATTGTGGTTTTTTGCTGGATGATTGTTTTCCTACTAGACAATCTTCTCCCAAGCCCCAGGTCTCTTGCCAACTTGAGCAGGTTTTCTTCCTGGATTGCTCAGTACTTTGCTGCACCTGTTTGGCCCTCTAATTTGTGCAGCTTTCCAGGCCATCACACAGAGAAACATCCCTGTAGCATGATGCTGCCACGACCAAACTTCATTATAGGGAAGATTTGCCGAGGATGATGTGCAGTTTTGGGCTTCTGACAAACATGGCGCTCAGCCCCAAACGTTGAGGCCAAAATATATTTTTTGACCATATAATCTTCTTGCACTCAGTCTCAAAGTCTCCTTCTGACAAACTATCTAAGATTTGACACGTCTTTTTTATTATCTTTCTTTTTGCCAGGATAACAGGATCATAACCATGGGATCTTTAGTGTGCACAGTCAGTATAGCCATTTAACATTCTACCGCAATGCTGGCATACTACATCTCCGCCAGAAAGATGGCATCCGATGACATCTTTGGGTTCCCCTGGACATTGGGATTTGATATTCAGACCAAAGGGAAGATTGTCCAGTACTGGGCCTCCAAGACCACTTCCAGCAGCATGTGGTGTCCGGCCCAGCACCAACACTGCTTAGCTTTAGAAGCAGGAGCTGGATGCAGGGTGTCTTTTCAATAGCGCACAATGTAGCAAAAACATGTATAAGACATTTTGTAACCCATCGAAAACCAACTAGGTTACACTAGTTCATTGCATTGAATAAAGAAATTCAACTGGATGATAACAGTGTAATAAACCAACATTGGGGGGCCCCTGAGAAGGGGGAGTGGTCTTATATGCTACCTGCTTAGCAGTATAGTTTCGTTATTGTAGCCAGGTGTTTGAGTCCAGGTCATGTAGGGTGGAGAAGGTGTTTGTTAAATACTTTTTGGTTGAATGAGCAATGTGATAACAAGAAGAATAGATTGAGAAATGAATTGCATTAAAAGCAAACATTTTCCTTTTAAGACTCACTCGCAATTGCTGTGGAGTAGTCTTGGAAAGCAAGACCGTAATTATGAATTGGACATTGCAAAATTGGGAAGGGTAAAAGTTCAACAAAAAATAAACCCCATTTGTCTTTCCTCGACACTGTATGTTACATTCAGTGATTTAAAATGTAAAATTTGTATTATTTTCACATTCTCCGGGTAACAACCTCAATTGAGCTTGTAGGTACCCAAACACAAGGAATCAATAGCACCGTTTGACAAGGTAGTCAGGGTTGTGCTGAATGCCGTGACCAGAATTTAAACACTTGGTCACAGTGATACAGCTGCACTGTGAGTTCACTGCAAGACAACTATGCCACTAGGAGGGCTAAGATTAATAAGAATAATTTGGTTTGATTAAGGTTCATAAAAATCAGTTGGTAGGACATTGTGCTTGAGAAATATTATTCCTGGGCTCAATATGATTCCTTGGTTGCTCAATGCAGACTGAACATATGCATAGGCAAGAACATTCACATTGGCCATAGTAGTGTATAACGTTTCGTCCTCTTGATTCAGTGATGATTTTTGACACAAATCACTTGTATTTCTGGGCTGTGGGTTTTGCTACAGCACATTGAATAAACAAGGGAAAGTGATTTGGAACATACGTACACTGATTGGGCCGGGGGGTGCATCATTCATGGTGTTTTCTTGTTGCTTTGTTTGAATATGAAGGTGGTGTCATAGATGAAGCTGCAGGTCAAAGGCAGGTGAATTGGCAGAGGGAAAGATGTAAATATTAGTTTAATGTTTTATGTACGTTGCAATGCAGTGGCAGAGGGCATCAAACAGAATGTGAGCCTTCATTTTTTAGATTTCCTGCTGGGATTTTTCACTTCAAAGGCCGGTATCGCAGCTTTTGGTGCTCATGGAAAGCTTGAATCAATCGGCATGTCATTTTCTAGTTTGCCATAGGATATGCTGTGCCACTTGATTCTTTGTACATATTGTGTATTTGGTAAACTGCATTTGTTGTTAATAACATTCCTAAAAACAAATAAGCAAATCTAAGCTATACATGAATCTCTAGTCCTACTCCTCCCTTCGCTGATAGTCATTTGTTATAGTTTTAGCTGATTCTTGAACATTGTAAAGACACATTATAAAGACACAATGGACATTTTTTCCCCCTTCAAAGCACAGTTAATTATCTTGAGAGCCGTGCCTTTGAAAGGAACAGATGGTATTACCTAGAAAACCCAGTGGAGTAACCTAACATATTTCTTCAGTTCTTCTCAAGCATCATTAATAGCCCTATATTCAGTCGTAATTGATAGAACATTACTGGGGAAATGTATTAATGCAATTTTAACAGAGCTACTTGGAGAGGAACTGCTGCCTCTTGGTCTTTTAGGCTCAACATTCTGACAGGGAAACAACAGACTGCCAGAGGTTTCAACAGTGGGGCAGTAGAAAATTCACAGCTGGAATGGTATTATACGTCACAGGTGTTGTAATCATTACTTATCTCTGAAAGAAAACATAAGGAAATGCCTTTTTTCATTGCTCTCCATTGTTTGTGCCCGTAATAGCATCGGAGAGGTGACTTGGGATCTGTCTCTGTCCAACTGACCTTTCTGGTTGGGCCTGATTTGATGGGCTATTTTATATATGTATATTATATATTCTTGTTTAAATGTTTCAGAGTAGATGTCATGAGTAATTACATGTATTATTTTTATGTTATTAATATAATGTAATAAATCCTCAGTCCCAATACAAACTTCAAGGAGGTATCGTCAATTTCCTGCTAACTTACGGAAGTTAGCCGAATTGCAGCAAAGCCAGTTCACATTCAAACACTTGCTACACTAACTTTCAATTTGGTTCGCCAACTTACATGACTTTAAAATGTGTAATTTTGTAACTTTTGAAAATATGAAAAAAAAAATCCATATAATATTCCATGCTTGTTTTCTCACTTGAACAGATATTGAGTAAAGCGAATGTCAGCATCCAGCAAATGATAGATGGGTTTTGCTTGGCCATATCCGGCCATAACTTCTATCTTTTCTCAGAGAAGTGTTTGTGTTTTTCTTAGTGACATGAAGAGGAGCCGCTTCTCAACTGACCGACTGAGATTCTGTATTTTAAGATTTGTTTTTGTTTTGTATGCACCCAAAACAATTTCTAGTGAACAAATGTCGTGAAACACTATCATTCCACCGTTCCTGCGAATATTTTACAGATATTTTCCTGTATCACAGTTCAATAATTCTACAAAATGTGCTTTTAATGCAAAATTACCAAATACAGGTTCATTTGGACACCATAGCTATCCTCCCAATACTCCTACTTTGAGAGCTTCAACAGGATTCATTGATATGTACAATTGTGTATTGTCTGCATAGCAGGTAAAACTGATTGTGATTTTCCAAAAACATCACCAAGAGGACGTATGTATATTGAAAACAAGAGGTCCTAAAATTGATCCGTGCGGAACAGCAATGCGTACTTTTGATTTGTCAGTGCATAGACCATCCACACATATGAAGTGATAGCCAATTTGAGATATAGGATCTACATAGCCAGGCAATGTACAAAAAGTAGCTCCTGAAATAGATCAGTTGGAATAAGGACCAGCTGACTGCCGATGCGTTTAGAGCTCATTAAAATTCTTTAATGGTTTTCTAAAGATCACAATCTTTCTGTCAAAGATGATTACTTGTGGTATACTGCTTTTTAGTTGGCTTTGCAACTGTGTAAAAAATAAATGGATTGCTTTTGTTTTCCTCAATCAAGATGGAAATGTAGACTGGGACAAAACATTTGATACTTTCTTTTCAGACTAGTCAACTGGCTGGTCTAAATATTTCCAACTAGGTGGAGTGCCATTTCCAGGACAAATTTTGCTTGCTTAATGCCTTTTTGTAATGTCTGTGCACCAGGAAGTTAGTTTCTTGTTGCATATTTATTTTCTTTTTATGGTACAACAAATATCTAAGTAATTGCGCAGAGTCACAATCTTTTGTTAGATTTTTAACAGTTGTAATAAAAATAACCTCCTGGATGAGCATCCAAAAATCTTTGGGTGGTCAGAGAATGCTTTTACCGGTAACGCTTTGAAAGTTCTGTGGTTCAGATTCAAGTGAGTTATGAGTTAACTTAATAGAATGGTAGTCCAATATGCCATGATTATGAGGGATATTTTAAAATCTACAATATGTATTCAACAAGACAAACCTAAGTGTAAGGTATCATTGTGTAGACCCTGAAATGTTGATGCAATAACTAAGAGTTTTATATTTACAGTAGATAACTTCCATTTGAGTGTATATACATCCATAAAAGTGATGTGCTGTTATTTCTAAAGGTCTCATCTAAGATGTATAAAAATAGCCTCAAATTAAAACTGTCAATCTTTACTTTAACCCCACTAAATCAGTGGAAGAAACAGTCAGAGGTTATAAAGCAGAACATAGCATTAGCATTTATACTAGCTAGAAAGATATTCATCGAGTAATTGTCTCTGGTCCCCACCCAGATAGGGGTAGTGACGAGCTCTACAGCAGACTTGCACCACTCAATCGCTGGCTATAAACAGAGCTCTGCCCATCGCAGGAGGTGTTTGTAAATAACTGTGATTGGCCCAGAAAAGGGTCAGGCTGTTAGCCAGCCTGCCAGTATAATGGAGTCTGTCGATAACATAGCTAGAGTAGTTAATACAGTTTTGCCTATTTTGACTGTGACTCGTTCCAGGCTGAGAAAAGTTAAACAAGGTAGTGCTAACAATAGCAACCTTATTAAGACAAAATCTTCCTCCACCTCGGTCACAAATAAAAATGAGTGTATTACCTCGCATATCAAAATTGGACTCCTAAATGTTGGATTCCTAGCTCCAAAGGCAATTGATCTCTGATCATAAACTAGATGATATTGGCTTGTGTGAAACATGGCTAAAGCCTGATGAATTTATTGCCCTATATGAGGCCTCTCCTACTGGCCTTCCGAAAAAGAAGGGGTGTTGTTAACATCTATGACAGTAAATATAAGTTTACTCTTAAACACATCACTGGTTTTCATTCTTTTGACGTTTTGCTCATGAAAGTTAACCAGGCTGAGAAATCATTTTACATAGCTACTGTTAACAGCTCCCCCGGGCCATATGCAATGTTCCTCAATGAGTTTCTAGAATTCTTGTCTAACCTTGTTGTCATGGCAGATAGTTCACAAATTTTGGGAGATTTCAATATTAATATGGAAAAGTCAAATGATCCTCTTCAAAAAGCCTTTGAAGCCATAATTGACTCAGTGGGTTTAATCCAACATGTCTCAGGTCCAACGCACAGCCACAATCATAACTTAGATTTAGTACGGTCATGAGAAATAGATATTGTAGATCTAATCATTTACCCCCAAAATCCTGGAATATCAGGTCACTGTCTTATTACATTTACCGTCTTAATACATTTACCGTTAAAACAATTCTACCGTTTACAATTTTACCGTTGTACAGACAATTCTAGAGCACTCAAGCAAGCCTCTAGAAAATTGGAGTGAAAGTGGTGCTCCACAAAGTTGAGCCTGCATAGACACTAAAATACTGAAAAGCACTCACATCTGCTCGATCAGTGTATTTCTCCAACCTGATTGAGGTGAACAAAAACAATCAAAATGTCTCTATGATACAGTTGCAAAGTTAACAAAAAAGCAATGCTCAGCAAGTGAAGTGGGTCTTTACTTTAGCTGTAACGAATACATGAGCTTCTTTGATGAAAAGATCATCACCATTTGAAAAGAAATAACTTACTCCTTAAAATATTATAGTCCCCCAAAATCCCAGTTGTCCTGAGATTGTCCTGAACTTCCCTGACCAGGTGTCAATGGGGACACTGGACATTTTTGATCCTGTATCGCTCGACACATGCACTAAATTTGTAATGAGTTCAACAATGTTGAACATAATAAATTGCTCCCTTTCCTCCGGATATTTACCAAACTCACCAAAAATAACTGAAATTAATCCTCTTCTAAACAAATCAAATCTGGATCCAGACATATTAAACAACTATTGGCCAATATCGAACCTCCTGTTCCCCTCAAATATCTTAGACAAATGTACAGTGGGGCAAAAAAGTATTTAGTCAGTCACCAATTGTGCAAGTTGCCCCACTTAAAAAGATGAGAGAGGCCTGTAATTTTCATCATAGGCACACTTCAACTATGAGTGACAAAATGAACAAAAAAAAATATATATGAATTTATTGGTAAATTCCTTGGTAAAATAAGTATTTGGTCACCTACAAACAAGCAAGATTTCTGGCTCTAACAGACCTGTAACTTCTTCTTTAAGAGGCTCCTCTGTCCTCCACTCGTTACCTGTATTAATGGCACCTGTTTGAACTTTTTATCAGTATAAAAGACACCTGTCCCCAACCTCAAATAGTCACACTCCAAACTCCACTATGGCCAAGACCAAAGAGCTGTCAAAGGACACCAGCAATTATAAGAAAATGGAAGACATACAAGACCACTGATAATCTCCCTCGATCTGGGGTTCCACGCAAGATCTCACCCCGTGGGGTAAAAATGATCACAATAACGGTGAGGAAAAATCCCAGAACTACACGGGGGGACCTAGTGAATGATCTGCAGAGAGCTGGGACCAAAGTAACAAAGGCTACCATCAGTAACACACTACGCCGCCAGGGACTCAAATCCTGCAGTGCCAGACGTGTCTCCCTGCTTAAGCCAGTACATGTCCAGGCTCGTCTGAGGTTTGCTAAAGAGCATTTGGATGATCCAGAAGAGGATTGGGAGAATGTCAGATGGTCAGATGAAACCAAAATATAACTTTTTGGTAAAAACCCAACTCGGCGTGTTTGGAGGAGAAAGAATGCTGAGTTGCATGCAAAGAACACCATACCTACTGTGAAGCATGGAGGTGGAAACATCATGCTTTGGGGCTGTTTTTCTGAAAAGGGACCAGGACGACTGATCTGTGTAAAGGAAAGAATGAATGGGGCCATGTATCGTGAGATTTTGAGTGAAAACCTTCCATCAGCAAGTGCATTGAAGATGAAACGTGGCTGGGTCTTTCAGCATGACAATGATCCCAAACACACCGCACGGGCAACGAAGGAGTGGCTTCGTAAGAAGCATTTCAAGGTCCTTGAGTGGCCTAGCCAGTCATCAGATTTCAACCCCATAGAAAATCTTTGGAGGGAGTTGAAAGTCTGTGTTGCTCAGCAACAGCCCCAAAACATCACTGCTTTACAGGACATCTGCATGGAGGAATGGGCCAAAATACCAGCAACAGTCTGTGAACACCTAGTAAAGACTTATAGAAAACATTTGACCTCTGTCATTGCCAACACAGGGTATATAACAAAGTATTGAGATTAACTTTTGTTATTGACCAAATACTTATTTTACACCATAATTTACCAATAAATTCATAAAAAATCCTACAATGTGATTATCTGGTATCTTTTTCTATTTTTTTCTCTCATAGTTGAAGTGTGCCTATGATGGAAATTAAGTGGGAGAACTTGCACAATTGGTGGCTGACTAAATACTTTTTTGCCCCACTATATTTCCCGAAACTGAATGCTTTACTGAGGACAAAAAGAAACAAAGAGCTTTTTAGGACCCAAGAAACAAAGAGCTTTTTTGGCAGATCTCACTGTGAACCTTGACTCAATGTTTTGAGTTTTCATCTTTGAAACATTGCAAAAATCAGAAACCTTTCATCAAAAACGGATGCAGAAAAATTCATCCAATGCTTTTGTTACATTGAGATCAGATTACTGCAACATTCTTTTTTCTGGTTACCCTGACAAATCAATAAATAAACTTCCAATTAGTGCTGCACACTGCTGCTAGAATCCTAACTAGAACAAAAAAAATTAAACACATTAATCCAGTACTAGGGCTGATTTTAAGGTTTTATTGTTAACCTATAAATCCATACTTAGACTTGCTCCTACTTATCTTGCTGAAATGATCCGGCCATACATACCTACACCTAACCTTAGATCGCAAAATGTAGGCATTTTTATTATACCTAAAATATCTAAACAAACTGCCATCGGCTGGGCCTTCTCTCTTAGAACTCTACTACTGTGGAATGATTTGCCAATTAAAGTAAAAAATGCAAACACAGTGCATGTTTTCAAGTGTCTACTAAAGACGTAGCTCTTCAGCCTGGTCTATGATTAAGTGTAGTCTGGCCCAGGTGCCTGAAGGTGATGCAGTCCCCCCTGATACAGTCCCCCCTTGCTGTCTTGCCAGGAGGGCTCTCATCGCCATGGGGATGCCCTCCTTCCAATGCCATTTGGGGGCGGAGTCACAGGCTTGTTGTTGTCTTTCTGTTGTGCACTTGTTCAATTGGGCTGTACTCTGCTGGCAATACTCGGCCTTCATTTAGGATGGTTGCGGTTGGTGGGTGTCTCTTTGGTTTATGCTTGGCAATGTGGGTGGATTGATTTCCTGGCTGTTGGCCCTTGTCCGGGGCCTCCCCCGGATAGAGCCACAGTGTCACTGGACCTCCCTGTCTCTGCCCCAAGGTCTTACGCTGTTATATTATTGTACTGGGGGAGTAAGGTCAGTTCTCCTTCTCCACTATAAATCCTTGTAGATCTAAGGAATGCATTTTCTAAATTATCCCTGTCTCCTGCCATTTAAACTAAGGACGACATGTGGTCTTGGCCCACACCTGCGGAGTACCAGGCATGACTCATTGCTGTCCCTGCCCAAAGTCCTCCTGGTTGTGCTGCCACTCTGCTGAAAATATGCTTATAAAAACATACAGTGAGGAAGTCTAGTAGTCTAAAAGCCTTGAAGACTGGGTGTGCAGAACATGAACAACTGGTTGGATCAGAGTGTTGTAGTGTGCAGTAATCAGTGTTCAGCTGTTGTCTGTGGCTTAGCTGGCTTTGTTGACCCTCACTCCGATATCCCAACAAGTATTTACATATAATGCAAAAACATATACAGTAGGTCTCTTCTCACAAGCAACAGCTATGCTTTAGGGACCCGTAGGTTCCTCCATAATGGGTTTTCTCATTTAGAAGTTTGTGAAAAACTGGCCTCAAATGACCGATCTGTCAGACACTTGATATGTGACATCAAGGGACAAAGGCCTCGGAACAGAATATTTTCCAGACCAGTACCTAAATAAACATTTGTGTGGGTGTGCTCCGGCACATTCATGCCTATACATCAGTCACGGATATTAGTGTTGTAACATAATATACAGGGCATCATCAAAAACATTCATATTGACCACTACAGTGGGCGAGGATGTCTTGTTCTGGTTTTTTATATTGAGCAAAACATTTCCCATTGATACTTCGCAGTTAAACCTTTTTTAATAGAAATTGACATATAGACTACAGACTAATAAATCAAGGCTGTTTAAACATTTGAAATCAGCCTACTAAATAACAAACCAAAACACACAGCTATGGGTATGCGATTGCAAATCATTTCGCAGTTTGGACTTTTCGATAAATTTGAGGTTTGATTTTTACCACTAATTTTACCAGATTTTTTTTTGCATCATAAAAATTGTCTATAGACAATTAATGAAAGCCGTGGACTTGCTGTAACCAAACGGCATTTACAAACTTCCATTTACTGACCCAAGGGTCCGCTATAGAAATCAACCAGAAGTAATAAACCAGTTACATTCGACAGCACATCTGACCAAAAGGGTGTACTGCATCACTTGTGGGGCAACAGCAATGTTTGCATGTAACGAAAACTGTCATAGTAAAATAAGAGAAAATATATTATTACTATAAAATTATGAATTATGTACCTCTTACATGCATGTACAGAAAAAGATATAGGAGGATTGTCCATATTGACCTATGTATTCAGGGTCAGACTATTGCATTTGATTCCTTGGGGAAATAACTTCATATGGACGTGAGTAACAGCTAAGATATGAAATAATTACATCTCTACCAGTGACTAACAATCTAATTCACCACAGGCAGCCGTCTGAGATAGACAGAGGAAAATGCACTGATGTAAAGGCCAACTCTCTCTAAAGTCAAGTAATTAGCTTAGTTGTTTGCTTAGAGAGGTGAGGAAAATGGCCCACTAGATATTCCCCATACCCTCCACGGTCATCTCAATAAATACTGATGGCCCACTCGATATTCTCGATAACCTCAACAGCCATCTCAATAAATACTGATGCTTTCAAGGACACCACAGATTATTTAAATGAGCATTTCAACTTTTGCACACAGCCAATCAATCAAAAAGATGCAATTGGTTCATTTAATTTCCGATACACAAGACTTCTTTCATGTTTTATAGTAAGAAAAAACTAATTACTTCTTGTTGATACTGACAAGCATTTGTAACAACCTAAACATTAAACAATGTTTATTCAAACATTGCCTGTGTTAGCATTTTTGCTATTACTTGGCACTCAATGCCAACCATTACATAACAAACCCACTTTATCAGTTTTTCAAGCTATTTCTGCAGTGACTGGTTTCATTTATCATGAAGACATTTTGAACAGGACTTCTCATAAACTGAGTGTAAATGTTTATTAATTAATCCACCCCAACCACACATTCCTATGACTTACATTGTAAATATACAACAACTACATGTGGTAAAACCTTCTAACTTTTGTAGTTAGAAATAATTTAGCAAGCAACCTGGGAAATTTGTTGAAAAACTTTTTATTCACATGTAGCTTAAAAATGCTAACAAAAGTAGCCTAATTTAGCAGAATATAGCAGACATAGCAACACTGATATATGAAGACACTGAGAAAATGAGCAAACAGCATTGCTTTGTACTTGGTGGAAAAAAGGATATTACCCTAACAGACTGCATTTAGGGACTGTATAAAGAATACATACTTCATCATGACGATATATTGAGACATATGTTTGTGTCCTACACAAGTATATCGAAACCATCTACTGGCTTATTTGGTTTGCTGGTAGTTATTTTCAAAGTTTTGTGAAATTTTATTGCGTTATCCCCTATCTCCAGTTACCAGAATGTAGAGATATAATTAGTTTTACACAGAAATAGCACATAGACTTTTAACAAATTATGATGAGGTTTAATTAAATAAAGACATGCAGTCTTAAGAAATCAGATATCATCACACATTGAACATTACACCACACAAAGAAGGTGCCGAATTTCTTCTGTGAGGGCGCAAAGATTCAAATTCCTGTGAAAAAGAAAAGAAAAAGCATGTGCTGGGTGATAAAAACATTCAAGGAGCTCAATGCAAGCCAACTATTTGAATTCCAGCTGGCCCAGCTACAACCTAGTTCCAGTATGAGCAGTAGTTTTAGACTATAGTCAGAGATCTACAATTAGAAGCATTAATTTTTACAATGGTCACACTTATTAGAAATCTTTATGTTCAGATGATATCTTCCCCACATAATATTGTATATCACATGCTCAATCTTAGCCATGTCATAAAGCCATGATATAGTTGAGTAGTACAGAACTTTAGAGGATACATTTGTACCTAATCCTTGAAGAATTACATATTTTATACTCTTAAATTCTTCTGGATGATCATTCATTGATCGTAGGAAAATGCACTACTGCTGAATATAAAAAATATGTAGGTTTTACTCATTGTGTACTTACATTTTCAAGAACATGTATTAAGTTCAAAAGCAAATTTAATTTGAAAGGCTTTCAACACTTTTTTTCATGAATTCAACACCACTTGCATAATCTCAATACAAAATGGGCAGTAATTTGGCAAGAATATATTTGATATAGGCATTGCACAGAAAGATCAAACCAAACGTTTGGCTGATGCTTGTGGATTCCTCGTTTTCGGAATAGTGTGGTGGACTGAACATTCGTCTTTCATGACTTCTCACTCAGAGGCCTTCGGAGGCCCACTGGTATTAATTAAAAACGGAGAGGGCCTCCCAACACAACCCTGACCTGCCATAGACTTCCATTCCAATTAGGTGCATTAAGAGAAGCTTTCTCCAAGGTTTGGAGGCAATACAATTCAAGAAGAAAATGTGAATCCATGTTGGGTAACAATGAAAGGCGCATGGGTGAACCTACTAGTGAGATATTGAAGATCAACCTTCTTTCATCTTTAGTCCTTTCAGTCCTGTGTGTTCTTTGTGGGGTCTACAGGCAGAAGAACATAAAAGGAGCAGTTAAACAGCAGTTAACACAAAACCATAATACCTGCAGAAAGCTCCGGCCGTCTTTTCTCTATAAACAAGGGGAGGTCTTTGGACTGAGGTAATGACCAGTGTGTCAAGTAATGACATCTAAACAGTTAATAAAGAGACAATATTGATTTAGGGAGAATAACAAAAACACAATAATTGGCCTGCAAGTACACACTGGGATAAACTAGCAGGGTTTAAAATAAAATTTAAAAATTTGCTCAGATTTTACCGTAAATAAGTATTGTACAATAGTAATTGTAGTTTAGTAAGTATAGTATTTCTTTATTAAAAAAGAATGCAATGATTTACTGACATACTGTACCATGATCTTAAAGGTGCAAACATAACATCTACGTATATTGGTATGCATTTACAGCTTTGGAAAAAAATTAAAAGACCACTGCACCTTTTTTTCTTTCCAAAAGAGTTGAAATGGAAAGTTTTGAGGGAGAAACAGAAGCATTCAATTTGCTGTAGTATCTTAATTTTAACCCCTCAGTTCCTCACTCAAAACATTCCTTTCCAACTTTCCAACTAGGCTTGCCTGGTTTCTTTTTTCCAGAGCTGTATATATATACATACACCCCGATCAGCCATATTATGACAACCTGCCTAATATTGTGTAGGTCCCCCAAAACAGCCTGGACCCGTCGAGGCATGGACTCCACTAGAACTCTGAAGGTGTGCTGTGATATCTAGCACCAAGACATTAGCAGCAGATCCTTTAAGTCTTCTAATTTGCGAGGTAGGGCCACTGTGGATCTGATTTGTTCCCAAAGTGGCTTGATTGGATTGAGATCTGGGAAATTTGGAGGCCAGGTCAACACCTCAAACCATTCCTGAACCATTTTTGCTTTGTGGCAGGGCACATTATCCTGCTGAAAGAGGCCAATGCCATCAGGGAATACAGTTGCCATTAAAGGGAACATGGTCTGCCACAATGCTTAGGTAGGTGGTACTTGTCAAAGTACCATCCACATGAATGGCAGGACCAAAGGTTTCCAAGCAGAACATTGCCCAAAGCTTAATAATACATTACATTCATATAGCGCCTTTCACATACCCAAATACGCTTTACAATACATAACATACAACAAAAAATAGAGCAATGAGACAAACAGAAGCTAACGAAACAAAAACAAAAACAGGGGGGTCAAACAACATAGGTCTGGGGCTTGGGATAGGCTTGTTTGAACAGATGATACTTGAGGTGGTAGATGAAGATGGCAACAGATTTGGATTAATTGTGGAAGTGCATTCCAAAGTCTTGGAGCAGCCCATGATAAAGCCCCGTCTCCAAAGCTAGTTGTAGTTTATAGAGAGATGAAGAGTTAATGCCAGGAAGGAGAGAATTGTAATAGTCAAGACGGTCAGAAATGAATGCATGTACAGTGGGGAGAACAAGTATTTGATACACTGCTGATTTTTTCACATTGTATGATTTTTAAATAATTAATCTGCATTTTATTGCATGACATAAGTATTTGATCACCTACCAACCACTCTCACAGACCTCCTCTTCTCCACTCATTACCTGTATTAACTGCAACTGCTTGAACTTGTTACCTGTATAAAAGACACCTGTCCATACACTCAATCAAACAGAATCCAATCTCTCCACAATGGCCAAGACCAGAGAGAAGTGTAAGGACAAAAATGTTGACCTGCACAAGGCTGGGATAGGTTACAGGACAATAGGCCAGCAGCTTGGTGAGAAGGCAACAAGTGTTGGCGCAATTTTTAGAAAATGGAAGAAGTTCAAGATGACGGTCAATCTCCCTCTGTCTAGGGCTCCATGCAAGATCTGACCTCGTGGGGCATCAATGATCATAAGAAAGGTGAGGGCTCAGTCCAGAACTGCACGGCAGGACCTGGTCAATGACCTGAAGAGATTTGGGACCACAGCCTCAAAGAAAACCATTAGTAACACACTACGCCGTCATGGATTAAAATACTGCAGCGCACGCAAGGTCCCCCTGCTCAAGCCAGCGCATGTCCAGGCCCGTCTGAACTTTGCCAATGACCATCTGGATGATCCAGAGGAGGAATGGGACAAGGTCATGTGGTCTGATGAGACAAAAGATTTAGCTTTTTGGTCTAAACTCCACTCGCTGTGTTTGGAGGAAAAAGAAGGACGAGTACAACCCCAAGAACACCATCCCAACCGTGAAGCATGTAGGTGGAAACATCATTCTTTGGGGTTGCTTTTCTGAAAAGGGGACAGGAGGACTGCACCGTATTGAGGGGAGGATGGATGGGGCCATGTATTGCGTGATCTTGGCAAAACAACCTCCTTCCCTGAGTAAGAGCATTAAAGATGTGTCGTGGCTGGGTCTTCCAGCATGACAATGACCCGGAACACACAGCCAGGGCAACTAAGGAGTGGCTCCGTAAGAAGCATCTCAAGGTCCTTGAGTGGCCTAGCCAGTTTTCAGACCTGAACCCAATAAAAAATCTTTGGAGGGAGCTGAAAGTCCATATTGCCCAGCGACTGATCCTGAAGGATCTGGAAAAAGTCTGTATGGAGGAGTGGGCCAAAATCCCTGCTGCAGTGTGTGCACACCTGGTCAAGAACTACAGGACACGTATGATCTCTGTAATTGCAAACAAAGATTTCTGTACATAATATTAAGTTCTGCTTTTCTGACGTATCAAATACATATGTCATTCAATAAAATGCAAATTAATTATTTTAGAATCATTCATTGTGATTTGTGTTTTAGATTCCGTCTCTCACAGTTGAAGTGTACCTATGATAAAAATTACAGAACATAGCAGTGTATCAAATACTTGTTCTCCCCACTGTATATATATATATATATATATATATATATATATATATA